>CM064493.1:2256642-2433506 GCA_032716605.1 Paralithodes platypus | reverse complement strand
GTAGGTATCCCAGAACTGATAGGAGACCTGGATAGAGCAGAAACTGATAAGGAGAAAGCAGAGGTGCTGGGGAAATACTTTGGGGAGGTACTAACAGTGGAGTCGGTTGATGCAGTGCCTACTATTCCCATCAAACAGGCACCAGCACTAGAACTAATAGAGTTTTCCCATGCTAGTATAAGGAGGGCTATAGAAAAAATGAACAGAAGTAAGTCCCCGGGACCGGATGGGATACATCCAAGAATCATAAAGGAAGGAGGTGAGATGTTAGTAGAGCCATTAAAAAATGTATTTGAGGTATCTTTTAATACTGGACAAATCCCGATGGACTGGAGAGAGGCGAACATAACAGCTATATTTAAGAAGGGAAAGAGAAATGACCCAGGAAATTATAGACCAGTCAGTTTGACAAGTGTTGTGTGTAAACTAATGGAAACGGTAATTAGAGAAGGAATAATGGAGCATATGAAATCAAACCAACTTTTCAGTGGGAGACAGTTCGGATTCTTGCCGGGGAGGTCGACGGTACTACAGCTAATTAAGGTGGTAGATGATTGGATGCAAATTCTGGAGGATGGTGATGTTATAGACGTGGTATATTGCGATTTTATGAAGGCCTTCGATAAGGTCCCACATAAAAGGTTAATAGAGAAAGTTAGAAGCTATAGTATAGGGGAGAAATGTGTGACATGGATAGAAGCCTTCCTGAAAGATCGGAGACAGAGGGTACTGGTGAATGGAATAGGCTCGGGGTGGAGGGAAATTACAAGAGGGGTACCTCAGGGATCTGTGTTGGGACCACTACTGTTCATTATATTTATCAACGACTTACCTGAAGTTATAACCAATGGAAGTGAGATATACCTGTATGCGGATGACACTAAGCTGTATAGAAGAGTTAGGAGTAAGGAAGATGTAGGTTTTCTTCAAGGAGATGTGGAGGGCATGAAGGGATGGTCTGAACATTGGTTAATGCCTTTTCATCCAAAAAAATGCAAGTACATGCGGATTGGGACTAGCAAGATAGACAAAATAGGATTTTTTTTTTTTTTTTTTTTTTTTTTTTTTTTTAAGAGACAATGAACGGAGGAAGGAAAAACACAGATAAAACAAAAAGGTCCATGTGCCTAAAGGCATCCTCCATTCATAAAATGTTTGTAACAACTGGATTTAAACATTTGTTGATTGTAAGTTTGTGGAAAGCAATTCGAGGGAAGTGAATTCCAAAGAGTAGTAGCTCTGGGGATAAATGAATTCTGATAAGCAGAAGTTCTGCATTGTGGAGGAGAAAGTGTAAATTCATGGGCGCTCTCAGCTGCCCTAGTTCTACGGGGAAAGATGTGGAGAGGCGGCACAATCGAAGCAAGTTCCTCGGAACAATTGCTGTGAAAATATCTGTAGAATAATGCAAGGGATGCAACGTTTCTTCGTATGGCTAATGTAGGAAGGTCCTGTGTGATTGCAGGGTTATTGATTAATCTAATAGCTTTATTTTGAATTTTGTCCAACTGCCTCAATGCAACCACTCCACTTCCACCCCACAGAGGTGAACAGTAATCCATCTGAGAGCGCACATGACTTTTATATATTACGGCCAACTGCTCGTCAGTGAAGAATTCTCGAACTCTGTACAGGAGTCCCAGTTTTTTAGAGGCATTCTTAGCAATGCTTCTAACATAATGTGTCCAGCTCAAGTTAGTAGTTAATGTTACACCGAGAATGTCAATACTAGGGGAAGTGGGAATATTTACATCATTAAAAAATATATGGGAGTCAGTGAGATTCTGTCGGTTAGAAAATTGAATGTACTTGGTTTTCTGTGCATTAAAGGAAACTAGATTCTCTTGTCCCCATTCATTAATTCTAGAAAGGTCCTGGTTCAGAGAAATTGCAGTGTTTATTTTTGAATTTATAAGATCGGGTTGGGTGAAAGAATTGGTAAATGTGAAGGAACTGTGGAGTGTTGAGTCATCTGCGTAGGAATGTATTGGATTATGAGTGGTAGATATGAGATCATTGATATGAATGAGGAACAGAGTTGGGGCCAAAACTGATCCCTGGGGAACACCAGCATTTATTGAGTGAAATTGAGAATAAAGGCCATCTACCATTACACATATTTTTCTGTTATGAAGATAAGAAGAAATTAGTGGAACTAATGATGCAAGGCCGTAGTGTGACATCTTCGACAATAAGGATTGATGCCAGACTCTATCAAATGCCTTTGATATATCCAGTGCTATTGTATGTGTTTCACCATGTTGGTCTGTAGCTTGGTTGATTTGATGCGTAAGAAGGCAAAGAATGTCTGCAGTTGATCGACATCGTCTAAAACCATATTGCCTATCACTGATTAATTTATTATTCTCCAGATGCTTAATTATGTGATTATTTAATATAATTTCAAAAACTTTGCCAAGAGTGGAAGTTATAGCTATTGGTCTGTAGTTTGATGGATCTGAAGAGGCACCTTTTTTAGGAACTGGATGGATGTTTGCTTCTTTCCAGGGTACTGGGAAGCATGAGGTATGAGTACACAGACGGAAAAATTTTGCCAATACAGGAGCGAGCACCAAGGAGCAATTCTTAAGTACTATTGGAGGAATTTCATCTGGACCAGGAGCCTTATTTACTGAGAGATTCTGCAAAATAGTTTTGACATGTCTGGTGTGGATCTTAAGTGAGGGAATTTCAGGTGAATTAAAATTAAGTACAGGGACATCTTGATTTATTTCATCTAAGGTTGAGTTGGTGGAGAAAATATCTGCAAGAAGGTTAGCTTTACCTCGTGGGTCACTTACAAGATTGCCAGTCGGAGATTTTAATGGTGGAATGGATGAAGCAGTAGTGAAGTTGGATTTGAATGAGTTAAGAGTAGACCAAAATATTTTGTTATCATTTGGATTATTTAGAAGTTTATTTGCCTGCTTATGGAGAAAGTTTGATTTAGTTAGGTTTAATACAGTTTTGGCATGATTTCTGATGTTTCTAAAGTAATTAAAGGCTTCATGTGTTTTTGATCTTGTGTATGCATTGTAGGCTATTGCTTTTTGTTCAGTTACTCTAGCACAATTATGGTCAAACCATTTAGGTGAATTAGATCTTTTACTGTACTTTTGATGAGGAATAAAAGTTTCCATTCCAATTTTTACAAAATCTTGTATGTGGCTCAAGGTGGAGTGTGCATCATTAGAAAAGAAAGAGGTCCAGGGAATATCAATAAAGAAACCTTGAAGACCCTCCCAGTCTGCCCTATCGTAATGCCATTTAGTCACCAAAACAGGTTCAGAGTGGGAAGGTGTGGTAGGTGATAGACAGGTGGCCTGTATCAGACAGTGATCAGAAGATCCAAGGATACAGCATGTATGAAGCGATGGAGGAAGTGAATGCAGAAAAGGATATAGGAGTAGTGATAGACAATAAGTTAAATTTCTCAGAACATTTAGCAGAAAAGATAAACAAAGCCAATAGAATTGTAGGGCTGATAAGGAGGACATTTGTGTCACTTGACGAAGAAATATTCAGGAATCTCTATACAGTGCTGGTTAGGCCGCACCTGGAATATGCGAACCAGGTGTGGGCTCCATATATGGTAAAGGATATATAAGCAGTGGAGAAAGTGCAGAGGAGAGCTAGCAAGCTAGTACCAACGTTGAAGAACGCGGGCTATGAGCAGAGGTTGAGGACACTGGGACTTCCGACACTGGCATATAGAAGAAAGAGAGGGGATATGATAGAGACTTTTAAGATAGTGTCAGGAAAGTATTTATTAGTGGCCCCTCCATCATTGACGAACATGCCTATTACATAAGGCATCCTCTTCAAACACTAATCCGCCGTAGTTTGAATCTACCGCGCAGAGCATTTAAAAACTGAGGAGCCTTCATCATGAGCGCACGCGACCTCACTCATGGCTTCAGTCATTATGAATTGGGTTCTCACTACGAAAAAACTTCGTAAAAAATAAAAACAAAAAGAAAATAAGAATAACTATCCAATAAGCTTTCCATCATATCGTGGATGTACTTGTGTGGATTTCTGACCAGACGCTGATTCAGGCGTCATTCCTCCTTCTCTGCTCTGCGCTCAGCCTGCCCGGACGTACCTTCCAGGCTCCGCTGGTTCCGCATTCGTTGCGTCCCTAGTGAGTTTTTTCTCATTTGTTTACTCTAGGATGTATCGAGTAAGGTTAGGATAGGCGTAGCAGGAGTGTCCTGGGCTGGTTGCCCGCAGTGCAGTGTATTTTGGGTCGTGTGTATGGGGCATCTATTTCGGATGTACCCTCGTGGTCCTGTTGTGGACACGTGAACTTTTCACAGTTGTGTTAGTTGGTGATGCAGGCGGCTTTCATTACGCGTTAATTATTGCTGCCTTTTATCCTTCTGATGAGGTAAGCTGTGTTTTTCTGACGTTCCCAGCGTATTTTTCTTCACTTAGTGAAGTTTTTTCTGGGTCCTTGTCAGGCTTCCCGGGGTGGGAAGTTGTCGCTACGGTGGTGTGTTGGCGGTGGTTCCTGTTGTGATATTCCAATGTGTGTTTATATTTCAACTATTTTCATGCCGTCTACCTAGGCCTAGCCAGCCGCTCGTAGCTTTGCCACATGTCTAGTGTTATTATTTATTTTATAAATATGCCCTACTGTGTCATGTGTATCCGGGTTTTAGTTGTGTATTGGCTAATTCCTCGGACTATAATTGTTTCCTGGTTTAGTTGTGTATTGGCTAATTCCACGGATTATGTTGTGACCTTGGTTAGTCGTGCGTGACTCTCCTCGTGTCGTATTGTTCAGATGGTGTCTGTTCAGGGTGGGGCTTGCCTTCCGGCGGGTTTTTTCTCGGTTTCACCATGAAAAATCCTGACCGATGAGCAGTGTTGGGCCACACGTGGTTTTTAACTCTGGGTGGTTCCCCGGCGTGGGGAGGTGTCTGTGGCTCTCCAGGACTGCGTCTCTGTGGGTGCCTGGTTTCAGGCCTCCTTTAATTCCCGGCGGGATGGCTGTACCCATCCTTATATATATATATATATATATAAAAAACGACGTTCTTGCGAACATTCGTTTTTATAGGTTTTTTCTACCTGGTTTACGACAACCACATGGAAAACCTAGCTGTTGTTTAGGCGTTCCTCCCCGGCGATCTTTTACAAAGAAGTGGGGTCAGGAACTTGTGGGGTTAACTTTTAGACTTCTCACCCGGCGGGTGCACCTGAGCAGGGTGGGATAAACGACTTAGGTCTCATATAGTTAACCAATCCATTTTAGTGATACTCTGTGTATCGCTGCCTTTACTCTTACGGCAATTGAAAGTTCAATGAGGTTTAACCAAATCGATTCCCACACCCGGCGGATGCTCCTAAGTGGAGGAACTAAGGAATTTATAACAAATTCAATTTCGATTAACCTTAATTTGGTGATACATTCAGTATCGCCGCCTTCTATTTTTACGACGATCTTTTGGGACAATTCGTTAAAAATCAGATCTCGTATATTCCTGCCCTGGGCTATTCTACTAAAATATTTCAAGGGCCGGCGTCTTTATGAGGGGGGCTTTGTTACAAAATTGAATCTTGAGACAGTCACCACCTCCTACAGACTATAAGTGCCATACTGGACCATTATATCAGAGGGTATTCTTCATGTTCTTTAGCTAAAAAGATTTGTTTAGCCTCTTTACCCCGCCGCGTAGCGAGATGTGTTAGCTGTGTCTTTGCATCCCGTTACCCGGCGGGTTATTAACACTTGTATGCGAACACTTGGGTTAACCTTATGAGCATTAATTCCTGGAAATTTTTCTTTATTTTTCCAGAGCTGAGCTCCGGCGGACCAATACAGACCCGGCGGTAGTTTCCTCACACCAGTCTCTGTCATGGCTACTGTGGCCCCAGTTTTTGCCCTGTGCATTACCCCTACTTGCACGGGTATCCCGATTTTTGCGCATAACCTTTGCATAAGGTGTGTTAAATGTCTAGACCGTTCAAGGGGTCTCTGGGTTACACTTAATTGTTCCTTTTGCTCCCAATTAGCCAATAAAGTCCTGTGTGACAATGACAAGACCGCGGCGGTAGCGTTGAGAGAGGTCAGACAACAAATGTCGGCCTACACTACCATTGTCGCACATAAGTCACTTCAATGTGACAACGTCCCACTTTGGGATAAGTTGCTGTCAGAGCACCCTCCCCCTAAACGTACCTCTAGAGTAACGGGTTTTAAGCCGACAGAGACTAGCCAGGGTTCTGTATCGTCTGTGGATACGTCTAAACGCCCGAGAGAGCCTACTCCCCCGGCAGCCACCTCCTCGTCGCAGGCGAGATCGAGGTCAAGGTCACCTCTCAGACAGCAGTCTTCAAGTCGTGCCTCTTCCCCGGCGAGTAAGAAGAGTAAGACGGAAGCTTCCACCAGTGGTCATGGTGGTGATTCTTCCAAATCTAGGTCTAGTTCGCGGTCACACCGTAGCCACAAATCCTCCAAAAAGGATTCCCATAGGAAGTCCTCTCGACATTCTCCTAAGTCTAGTGCATCTCGTCGTACCTCTACACCTGAAAATGTTTCTGTTACAGCCTCAGAGTATAGTGAAGCGCCTGTCCCTAAACAAGATTTACCTATTGATATTTTAACCCTAGAAATGGAAAGTTCAGGAAATTCAATAATTGAGAATGTTTCAGACTCTCAAGAGAGCGTAGGCCAGAGCCTCGGTGTTTGGCGGTTTGCTCAACCAGGGTCTGACCATCCACGTCCGACTCATACGAGTCACACAGTAGCCGATGTCCACAGGGACGCGGCGACCCCATCCTCTATCCCTGACTTGTCTTGGAAACAAGGTGCCCCTGCCTCGGCGGGGTCTTCTCAGGAGGATCGGGAGGAACAAGATGAAGTGTCAATAATTTCAGATAGGGAAGGACAAGGGTCAGGCTCAGGCCTGGACGCCACCCATGATAATACTGATTCACCTGAAAGTTCTGCATCTAACCAGTTTGTTACAGCACAAGAAATTGATGGGTTACTTACTCATGCTCTATCTAAATTCTTTAGTCAACAACGAGAAAACCCCACAATGGACTTGGGGGCTCCCTTGACAAGTTCTGCGGTACGTCCTCTGATAACGTCAATCGATTTATCTAAGATTCCTAACCCTCCTACTCTGTCACCGGCAGGGAGCTCTAAGCCAGCTACGGCGGCATTCACTACGTCAAATGTCAGGGTCATCACGGATGTTAATCCACCCCCTCTAGACAAAGCGCCTCTTAGAAAGGTAGCTATGCCCCTGCTTTATGGGCCAGACGAGTCATGGGTTCTTTTGAACCCCTCTAAGCCAGAGCTTGCCCAGCCTACCTTGTCAGGGGAACTCCCGGTACCACGTGAGTGGTTTATCCAGGGAAATAAGTCAAAGAAATTAAGGGCATTGGATGCCTTGGGTAATGTTTTGGACGTAAATATCAAGGCTATACCTAGTTATTATCATCAGGATTATTTTGTTTATGCATCTAAGCCTGCTTTACCCCCTGCCTCAGCTTCAAAACTTTTTTCAGACTGGTCTAAGCTGGATGGGTTTAATGATATTAAGGCTCCGTCGGCTCTTACTCCTGAACTAGATTTACAGACCGTCACAGACGAGACAGCTAATCCAGTGTTGAAGGTGGGACAGTTGGGACCAGGACCTTGGGTGGATTGGGAGGTAGAGGCTCAAAACTTTGCAACCACTTTCACTTCTAAATCTTCCCACCAGATCCCTCAGGATACACATTCATGGTTCTCCATGCCGGTAGGTTCTGCCGGCGGAGTTCCGTCAGCTTTATTTTCTTTTCTAGCTGCCCCTAAGATTAATCTTCCCTACCCCTACTCACCTAGACAGAGAATTTAGGCTAAGGGGAAAAGCTTTCCGCCTGTTTTCACAGTACATAGTTTCTCAGCAGGTGGCTAAGTCTTTACTCCGGTCTACTCAGGCAATCGCAGACGCGGATGCTCGAAGATCAGTTGAGTTATCCCGGCGTCTGATTCTTCAGTCGTCGATTCAATCCTTAGGTGACATACGCACAGCCTTACTTGAGGCGGTGCGAGCACGACAGGATCTTAGGATGTCATTAGTTCGCAAGCTGCCTGATCGCATTGCTAACCAGGTGGTAATGTCCCCAGTACTTACTCCTTCTTTAATGTCCCCTGATGTATGGTGAACAGTGTTTAACATGGCACAGGCCGTGAAGCACAGTCCCGCACAGGCTAAGAAACCTGCATTTAACTTCCCCAAACCTAAGCCTCCTACTAAAGCTCAGCCAGGGGGTTCTAAGCCGTTTCTTCTGCCTAAGTCCTCCCAATCCTCCCTGGGTCAGTACAGGCATAGACAGAGAGGGTTTTCAGGACAGAGAGGACGCGGCCAGTATAAGCCGGGGCAGGGCCAGTCTTCGGCCCACACCAGCCAGCCGGCGAAGCGTCCAACACCACCAAACCCACCATCAAAAAACTAAAGTCTCTCTCACTCCCAGTGCCTATCTTAAGGCCGGAGGAACCGAGGGAAGTACAGCCGGCGAACCCTTGTCTGCTAACTGGGTCGTTCCGAACGTGTCACCAAGCATGGCCGTTAAAAACCTGGGCACGGATGGTGGCACGCAAAGGCATCACTTGGCAGTGGCTCCGGCGACCTCGCTTACGTCAGCCGACAACGGCAAATTGTGTTTCATTAGAGGTGGAGTCGCTGGTCCAGGAGATGATTGCCAAGAATGTCATCATCCCGGTCCCTCCAGATTACCCTGTATTCACGTCAAAACTGTTTTTGGTTCCCAAACGGGACAGTGTTCAGATGAGGCCGGTCGTAGACCTGTCTTATCTGAATCTTCACATTTACAACGAGTCTTTCAGAATGTTAACAGTTCATCAAATCAGGCTAACACTTCCGCCGGGAGGCTGGATGTGTTCCCTAGACCTGACAGACGCCTATTGGCACGTGTCGGTCAACAAAAGATTTCAAAGGTTTCTGGCCTTGAGGATCAGGCACCAAAATTTTGTTTTTCAGAGGATGCCGTTCGGTTTGAACCTAGCACCTCGACTATTCACGAAACTAGTCCGGCAAGCCCTGATGCCGTTATTAAAACAGGGAATCAGAGTGTTGTGGTATCTAGACGACTGGCTGGTGGTGGCAGAGACACAACAATTATGCATAAAACATGTCAATATCATTTTAAATCATGTCAAAACTCTAGGCTTCAAGGTAAATCTGGTAAAGTCAAACCTTGTTCCCTCAAGAGTAATTCAGTGGATAGGGCTGGTCTGGGACACCGCCGCTCTCACTCTGAGTCAGAGTGTGGACAATCGCAACAGGTTTCGCAGGAAACTGTTCAGGTTTCTTCACAGTCTGACTACGACACGAAGAGTCTGGGAGTCTCTGGTCGGCTCTCTCAACTGGATTCAGCTAACTGTCAAGTTGGGCCGGTTGAAAGTAAAACGATTAATATTGGAAGGCAACAAATATTTCCCACTCTTACCGGCGGGAAAATTATGGCCCATACCAAAATTAATCCACACCTTACTAGCGGTCTGGGCGAAGAGGGAAACATTGCACTCAATCATGTCATGGACCTCTCCTCCTCCAACGGTATGGGTAGACACGGATGCGTCAGGCACCATAGGGTGGGGATTTCAGTCAAATCAGGGGCACCAGGGTCAGGGGCTTTGGTCCCACTTAGAAATCTCTCACATAAATGTCAAAGAGTTACTAGTCCCCTTGTATTTCCTTCAGGCTCACGGCCCGGCGTTACGGGGCAAGTCGGTGGCCTTCAGAATGGACAATCTGAATGCAGTTCACTGTATTCAGAAACAAGGGTCAACGAGGTCAAGGAAGTTGCTACTCGTGTCGGAAGAGATTTTTGTTCTAGCCAGCAGTCTAGATATTTATCTTCACGCATCTTATCTCCCAGGCGTAGCGAACGTCTGGGAGCTGAAGAGCGTCAGAGCGTCAGGGAGCGTCAGAGCTGAACGCTCTGTCCCGGAGACAGAGCACGACAGTAGAATGGGAGCTCAAGCAACCCATTTTCGACCTAATGATTGCGGAGCTCTCCCATCCACAAGTGGATCTTTTTGCGTCCGACGAGACTCACAAGCTCCCTCTATACCTCACCCGCCGGGCGATAACGCCGGCAGGGGGGCCAGACGCCCTAGTGACAGACTGGAACAGATGGAGCTCCATCTATCTGTTTCCGCCGCCAGATGCGTCACTAATGTGCCACGTAGTGAACAAACTACGAGTTTATCGAGGCTTAGTCTCGCTAATCGCGCCCCTGTGGCCGGCGCAGGTGTGGTACCAGCAATTAATAATGTGGTGCCCGGACCCGGTATCGCTCCCGGTCGGGTACTTCCACTTAGACACGATTGGCAACCTAGCGACCTCGCTGACTTTTGCATTATGGACATTCAGGAGGCCAAGTGGCTAGCACCATACGGTAGGGATGTGACCAATAAATTGCTCAATCAATATACTCAGTCTACTAAGCGACAATATCAATCACATTGGAAAGCTTTTACTTCTTGGATTGTTATAACGGAACAAACTGTACCCTCAGTGGCATTGGTTTTTAATTACTTGAACTATCTGTTTGAGCAGAAACGTTTATCTGTGGTAACTTTGAAGAATCACTTAACTGCGATTAGAGTGCCCTTTTTCGACCTTACAGGTCTATCCATACCGGTGGCGGAGGAAACAGGATTTATGAGAGCGTGTTTTAAACTCCGCCCACCTCCCCGTCAGCTCATGCCTACTTGGTCTCTGGACAAAGCTTTGTCTTTACTTCATTCTCGTCTGTATCAAAATACTGCAGACTTTGCTTTAATCTTAAAGAAGGCAGTTTTCCTTTTGGCTTTGGCCACCGGAAACAGAGTGTCTGAGCTGGCGGCGATGAGCAACACACCTAATTGTCTTAGGTTTGGTAGACTTAATGATTCAATTTCCATTGCACCCTCCCCGGCGTTTGTAGCCAAGAATGAGCATAGTGCACACGTGTTTTCTGAGTTCACGGTGCCGGCGTTAAAAAGGGGAAAGGTGCATCATAATTTATGTCCAGTGCAAGCTCTAACCAAATATTTGAGAATAGCTCCTCAAAACCCCCAAGGTGCTTTATGGGTAGCGAGTACGGGTAAACGCTTACTTAAACGGCGATTAGCCTCTCTTCTGGTAGAAGTCATTAAAGAGAGTAATCCCGGCGTTGTGGGTATGGCCCACGATTTACGCAAGTGGGCGGCCTCTTTACGTTTCCTAAAAAACTTTTCAGTTGAAGATATTGCGTCCACACAGTTGTGGGCGTCTAATCATACGTTTCTCTCTAGATACTTGTCAGTTGCTCTAGACAAACCTTCCTTACCATGTATAGGTTTAAGGCAGAGGGTCTAGGTGGCCCTGCAGTCACTTATGTTTACTTTCACGGAAGGGGGGGGGGGGGTGCAGTCAGTTGACATAGGACACCCTAGACCCCGCCGGAGTATGAGAGCTGTGATACAATTTAAGGTTAAAATGTGATATGAAAATTTCTCTGCGAGAAATTGTGCTAGTACAAGGTTTAGTACAAAACAACGGTGTTGTTATAGTAGTTTTAGCTGCGAAAGCAATGTAATATTAGTTCAATGGAGTTCATTTGCAATTGATCTCCACATGTATTTTGGGGTTTATGTGCACATATAAACTTATAACTTATTATTTTTGTCACCACTCGTTGAGTGGGGTGCCTTTTGTAACTACAGATCTGTGTTCAGAATCTTCAGGGTTACCTATTTTTGTCGGGCAGGCTTCTTTGAAGCACGCACCTGCCTGAACCCCTTTTTCTTGTATATTTCCGGCCTACGCCGTATTAAATACATTTTTCAAAAGTAAGAATACTATGTGGTTGTTTTTATTATCTGCTTTTCTAGAGTTATGATATGATTACGAATGTCCCCCTCCAGTCTTAGATATCAGGCATGTTCGTCAATGATGGAGGGGCCACTAATAAATTATAGGTTTGACTCCTGTAAGGAGATAAAGAAAACCTAATATTTAGTAGTGGCCCCGTAATCATTGACGACTGGGGCCCTCCCGACCGTCCCCTTCCCATTCGTTGATGTATTAAGGATTTTGGTTTACTTGATATGTCAGTGAAGGAGGAATGACGCCTGAATCAGCGTCTGGTCAGAAATCCACACAAGTACATCCACGATATGATGGAAAGCTTATTGGATAGTTATTCTTATTTTCTTTTTGTTTTTATTTTTTACGAAGTTTTTTCGTAGTGAGAACCCAATTCATAATGACTGAAGCCATGAGTGAGGTCGCGTGCGCTCATGATGAAGGCTCCTCAGTTTTTAAATGCTCTGCGCGGTAGATTCAAACTACGGCGGATTAGTGTTTGAAGAGGATGCCTTATGTAATAGGCATGTTCGTCAATGATTACGGGGCCACTACTAAATATTAGGTTTTCTTTATCTCCTTACAGGAGTCAAACCTATAATGATGAGGATGTGTGTGAAGGTATCTTCTTGATGAGGGAGGGAACAAGAACAAGAGGACACTCTAAGAAAATTTACAAAGAAAGAAATAGGCTTAAAAAGGCAAAGAACTCATTTTGTGATAGAGTGGTAAATGAGTGGAACGCACTGCCCCAGTATGTAGTCGATTCCGAATCAATAAGGAAGTTTGAAAGTAATCTTGATAAAGCATGGGGAAGACAAGATTTGAAGTTTGATCATAAAGCAAAAATACAGAATAGTAAAAATATTGCGTCTGCTGCCGCCGCCAACACAGTGAACGACCGCAGTAGTGCACGTACTGGCACTGAGCTGGATACACAGGCCTAGTTTGCCTTTTTCCAGAGGATCTACTGTAAGAAACTGTAAGAAATAGTAAAACCAGTACTCGACTTAGCGTACAACACTGACCGTGAGAAAATTGCCGTCCTCCTAATGCACTTGGGAAAAGCCGTTTCCCTCGTTGCCTCACAGGTAACCCCTGAGCTCACCTGGGACCAGTTTAGGCCCATGGTAATTGATGCTATTAAGCCATCACTAGATACTTTCGTCACCCATGCCAGAATTAAGGACATCAAGTACGAAGGTGATTTGGACGCCACATTAGCCACCGTCATCCAACAAATAAAAGCTGCATTCCCTGGCCTTCCCATGGAACAACAGAAACAACATATCCTCGTCCACCTTGTATAAGTGTTACCCCCAGCCGTCCAATAACACTTTGCAGTGCATGACCCCGTTGGGTTTCAAAAGGATTTAGTCACCATTAGGAAATTCCTCGCGGTTCGCCCTAAGACCAACACACTAGCCGCCATTAAGAGGTTTCCCACTCATCCTCAGACCACCAACAGGCCCCGGGATCAAACAAACTTTTCCCGAAACCCAGCTCCAACTCCAAAGCCAAATTATCACTCTGGGCAATATCAACCAAACCGGCCGAAATTTACCCCAAATCAACTGAACTGAGGAGAGTATACCCTCGAAATTAAACAACGGGACGTTTCCTACCCCAGCCAAACAACCACTACAAAGGTAGGAAACAAACTCTCGTCATCCTAGACCCCTTCGATTTCCCTGCTTGTAACCACAAATGCTCCCTCTATGACATTCGAGATTCCGCCAAATTTAGATCAAATAACCCTCGTATTTCAGCAACCGAGGAAGAATTTGGGGAAGAGGAAATTGAAGAACATCTGGACACAGAAGAAGTAACCCAGATATCACCAGAAGAAGAGGAAGAAGAAATTCTGGAGGATGAAGAACCAGACTCCCAGGGTTTTTAAAACCTCCCCCGCCCACGATGGCTTCGGCAGGGGAGTCTACTATTGAGAGACCACCTCCTATATATCACTTTGCAAAGATCAAAAGCATTCCAGTAAGGTTACTAATCGATATGGGCGCAGCTCGCTCGTGTCTCTTCAACTCCTTCTACCTGAAACATAAGAGATTTGGAGAACTACAAGCCTCAACCACCAACTTAATCAGTGCTGGAAACACCCCTCTTCAGATTCGAGGAGAGACCAGACCCCTTCATGTCACCACCCTGCAACCTCTTGCCAACTGCTACCACCCCTTCGTAGTGTTCTACGCAGAGTGTCGACACTACGACGGCTACCTGGGCTTGGATTTACTACAGAAACTCCAAGCACAGGTAAACTACGGACAGAGGTTAGTCACTTAAAAAAAAAAAAAATTGAATCCCAGTCCCGACATCCCCAGCAACCTCAACAAACTTCAATCTGCTACCAGGCCATGAGAGAGACTTCAGCTCGCTAACCTCAGTCACACCCACCAAGAAAACAAAAATTGTCTCCGCCCGCCTCACATCCCTCAGCGACAAAAAAAAAACACAAAAAAAAAAACAGAGTTTTAAAAACTAGGCTACCCCTTACCACCAGAAGAAAACCGTTTCCACAGAGACAGTAACCCCTAACAAAAAAATTCAAGTCTCCCAACAAAAACAAAACAAGTGTAAACATTCTGCATCCTCTACCACTATTATCAGCCCCGCCATAACTAAGAACAAAATCTCTATTCCACCTCAGCATCAACAATGGGTACCGATCCATCAAATTCCTCAAGATTCCATGATCCTTACCCACACCAATCTCACCACTGGCCGAGATCGTTTTCGAATCCAGCCAGCTATCATATCTTCCTGTCAAAATCAATACTAATTGCAAATATTTCGGACGATATGTTGACTCTTCCCAAGGGCCTCATAATTGGAGACTTGGAAACCTTTGACGAGGTGGCCCCCACTCCAGAAGAAGATGCCACACCCAACATACTACCCACCATTCCCAATACCTTGACCACCCTACAAAAGCATCAAATGCAACAAGTTCTGCAAGAATTCGCGGACATCTTTGCAAAAACACCTACCAAGATAGGAAGAACTACCATGGAAGAACACAAAATCCACACTACCGGGCCCCCCTACGTCAACCGTCACGCCGAAAAAAAAACGTGCAAAGACAAGAGAAAGATCGACAGGTACAGGAAATGTTAGACTCCGGAATCGCCACCCCCTCCGTCAGCCCCTGGTCCTCGCCCGTAGTATTAGTGAAAAAGAAAGACGGATCGACAAGATTCTGCGCGGATTATCGCCGCCTAAATGACGCCACTATAAAAGATGCAACTCCGTTACCTCGTATCGATGACTCCTTAGACTCCCTCCATGGCTCCAAGTGGTTCACCACCCTTGATTTACAAGCCGGATACTGGCAAGTTCCGATTAAAGCCGAACATCAACAGAAAACAGCTTTTTTAACCAGCGTAGGACATCTATACGAGTTCAACGTGTTACCATTCGGATTGTGTAATGCCCCAGCCACGTTCTCCCGTCTCATGGAGTCCGTATTGAGAGGATTGACTTGGGAAACTTGCCTCGCTTACCTAGATGACGTTATTGTATACTCAAGAACTTGGCCTGAACATCTCCAACGACTTCGACAAGTATTGCAACGCATCAGAGAAGCCGGGTTGAAACTCAAGCCCTCTAAATGTGAGATTGCCAGAAACTCGGTAGACTTCCTGTGCCACGTTATATCTGGCCAAGGTATCTTCCCCGATCCAAAGAAATTATCAGCAATTAAAAACCAACAGCCCCCTACAACCGTCAAAGGAGTAAGATCTTTTCTCGGATTAGCCTCCTATTACAGGCGTTTCGAACTTCACTTTGCAGCTATCGCCAGACCTCTTCACCAACTTACACATAGAGATACCGAATTTGTGTGGACAACCAAGAGAAATACAGCATTTGAGATTTTAAAAAACAAACTTTTGGATGCTCCAACAGTATCGTTTCCTGATTACCAACAACCTTTTTGCCTCTATACCGACGTATCGCTTTATGCCATTGGAGCCGTATTAGCCCAAGTTCAAGACGGAAAAGAACATGTCATCGCCTATGCCAGCTCAACATTAAATAACGCCCAACAAAATTATACAGCCACCAAGAGAGAATGTTTAGGTATTATCTGGGCCCTTAACCACTTCCGTTCTTTTGTTTTAGGAGCAAAACTAGATATTATAACTGACCACCAATCCCTACAATGGCTACGGAAATGCGAAGCAAATTCCGCCTTGTTAGTACGCTGGAGAGAAACTCTTGAAGAATATGACTTCATAATTCACTATCGACCTGGCAAATTACATACGAATGCCGATGCCCTCTCCCGCCTTCCCATACCAGAACACGTACCAACAAACCTCGCTGCTGTCCAAGACTCTAAACCTGCCATCATACCCAAATCTATAACGAAGACAACCCCAGAACCTACCCTGCTGCAATCCTGGGAGAAGAAAAACAAGCCAAAATGGATCCCAAAATATATTTTCCAAGACCTAATTCGATGGGGAGACCAACTTACCACCGAATCAGGTCATGTGGTTCAGAGCCCCATTTAGCCCTAAATTACATTATCTCGATTCACGAAGGAAATGGGATTCATTTAGGGCAAAAGAAAATGATCAAAGTCTTCCAAGATCAGTACTGGACAGGCAACCCTTCCGGCATTGCAAAGCGAGTGATAGAAGCGTGTAAGCCCTGTGCTTTAGGAAAAGATCGCTGTAAGACCCCCGGACCAGCAGGAACTATCTCTGCAAACAAACCTTGGCAGACACTGTCCCTTGATGTAATGGGCCCCTTTCCAACAAGCCAAGGAAAACGTTTCATAGTCACGTTTGTCGACCTCTACTCAAAGTTCCTGATAGCCTGCCCTACTAAAGCCCACAGTGCCCTAACCGTAGCCGACTTACTAGCCACAGAAATGTTTCCTGTTTTCGGTTTACCCATCTCACTACTTCCTGACAATGCTCCAGAATTCACCGGACAAGTATGGGAAACCTTCACTAAGAAATGCGGCCTTCGCATTAAACACTCTTCACCCTACTGGCCCCAAGGTAATGCAATTTGCGAACGCAGTCATCGCACCATTAATAACCAGCTAAGAACAAGGATGATTGCTTTAAATACCTCCGACTGGCCAGCACAGGTGAAAATGATTCAGTGGGGAATGAACTCCTGTCCCAGAGAGGACGGGATTTCCCCACATGAACGAGTTTATGGCGTCGCTCCTCTCTTGTTACCGTTTCACCATCTTGCTCAACCCTCCACCTCCCAGCTCACTGTCGACCCTCTCCCGCATCTAAAGAACACCCTCCATACCGCCCAAACCTGTCAAGACGTCAAATGGGACACTATCAATCAACAAAATCCGTTCGCCATATGAGACAGTGTAATGGTAGCCAAACTGTCAATAGTTAACAAATTAGGCCCTCAATATGTAGGACCATACAAAATCTCCCAAGTCCCAAACCCTTATCAGATAGTAATCAACTACCACGGAGAAACACGAACCTATCGCAACAGGTTCGTCAGAATATATCAACCATTTAAAACAGAAAGAGATTCACCTATATGCCAGACAGTCCTTAGCCAATACAAGATTCCCCTCTACCAGCTCCTCCTAAAACCTACCCTGTCGCAGTACCTCAAATTACAACTCCCCCTACCATTTCCGCCAAACCTAGACCCACATCAAATAACACTAGTATCAATCAACAAAAGAACCTACTTCAACACACACCACACCCCCTATCTCTTTCCCCCCAGGCAACTCCACCTCCACAATAAACAGAAACACACCACAACACGAAAAGCCTCCCAGACACCTCCTGTCTCATCACACTACAAACTTCGCCCTCGAGTAAAACTTAAACCTACAACCAAAAACAAAAAATTATAGGTTTGAGTCCCGGAGGGAAGAATGAAAACCTAATATTTAGTAGTGGCCCCTCCATCATTGACGATATGCCTATTAGTATAATAGTCCACTTTCAAGCGCCCGCGGTCCGCCAGTTTGAAGCTACCGCCGCGGGGAGAAAGAGTCCTACGTCATAAGTGCAACGCTAATTTTCTTATGGAATCGTCTTATGATTGGGGTACTTACTACGAAAAAACTTTGTAAAAAATAGAAAAGAAAAATTAACTTAATACTTGTTATATTAATGCTTTCCCTCTCGGTGGATTTCTTGCGTGGATTCTATCCCTGACATTGCTCTCAGAGACGCCATTCCCCCTTCAATGATATATTAACCCGGCAACGGCGAGATACCTCTTAAGAAGTTTTACTGGGTGAGGGCGGCAAAGCTCTTAAGAGGGAGGCCTAAAAAAAACATTTAAACGGCCCCAGTTTTTTTGGCCTAAACAATTTTTTTTGTTATTTTTATTTTTTTTTATTTTTTTCCCTATACCTCATATCACTCCTCCACATCCCCTCCTTCCCCCCTTTCCCCTCCCCCTTCAATTATCACCTATTTTCCCTGTTATTCCCTAATTCATTGGTATATTTTTGTGCTAACATTAGCAAAATGTGTGGAGGATGTGCTTACGTGCCTAGCGAATGTGTTACACAACCGAGAGTGTGAATGAGTAGGCTCAGTGTGGCTTGAGGCCTCGTGGAGGGAGGGGTTGCCTCAATTTGCTCCATAATTCATGAATGGGCTTCTCCATATATATTCGCGATTTTGACCAGAAAAATTATATTTTCACTTGCTTTATTGTTGTTACAGGTTACTATCTTCATAGTGAAGGTAAAATAGGCTCATATGAATAAGTAATAACGATATTTATCGTAAAATGACGATTATAGGCCTGAATGGAGCCTATATGCTCGCCCATGGGCATCGAGTTCAATACCCCCTGCTCGCCGTTTATAGGTTAAGACTAAACTCAAGACATCAAACGAATGGGAAGGGAGGGCCCTACATCGTCAATGATTTCGGGGCCACTACTTAATATTGGGTTTTCATTCTTCCCTCCGGGACTCAAACCTATAATTTATTAGTGGCCCCTCCATCATTGACGATATGCCTGATATCTCAAGACTGGAGGGGGACATTCGTGACAATATCAAACCACTAACAAAATAACATAGGTAGAGACAAAGAATCATATAACAATTTAAGTCTTTATTGCTTACATACAATAAAAGAACAAAATATGAAAAGAAAGCAGTGCGTTACTTCGAAGAATATCTGCTTATACTTGACCGACTAGGTACAATGATACGATCTCACATTGAGCTTCATAATAATTGTTGTCTAGGAACATACTTGTATTCCTGTTCAACTAATACAGACCCATATATCCGTGGATTATATCTTCTGTCCTTAAAACTATTTGTACATTTCATATAATTTGTACACTTTGTTTATACTATATAGTTGTAACTATGATAGATATCTTCAAAAATATAAAAAGATTTTAGAGCTGTAGAACCAGCTCGCCTTATTAAGTATCACAGCTTGTGATCTTATCACAATATCCGGCGGAGGGGCTCTAAGGGTCTTTGGGCTTTCCGGCCCCCCCCCCCCCCCCCCCACCCCCCCACCCATCCCCGTAACGCCACACAGGTTAGTTTTGGCTTATCCAGAGCCACAGACAGGTACCGCGTCAAGAAAGTGTGATTGGAAGCCCACAACTTAGTGTTAGCTATGTCATCAATTGAATAATTTTGTAAGAATCTAAGAGAGACGGCCCACTTTCTTATGTCATGGGCTCTGCCCACTACACCGGGATTACTTTCCTTAATGACATCTACTAGTAAAGAAGCTAATTTCCTTCTCGTGATGCGAGTACCTGTACTGTTGACCCACAAAAAGCCTGGTTGTTGAGGTTGTGCTACCCTCATAAACTTAAGTACAAAATGTGATGCGCATGTCCGTGTTTGAGTGCCGGGACTGTAAATTCTGAAAAGACACTAATATCCTATACAAGGTCTCAATGTCAGTCACTGGTATGCCAGTGATGACAAAGATCCTAGTAAGAGGATACTTTGGGTGTGTTAACTTTTAACACTAGAAGTTTGAGGGGTAGGTATGCCTGAGTCCCTCAACTCTCTAACATTAAGAGTCGAACCTATTAAAGGTCTCTATGTTCGTTACTGGTATGCCAGTAAGAACAAGGATCCTTCCAATAGGACACGTAATATAGAAAAGGTCTCTATATTAATCACTGGTATGCCAGTAATAATACAGATCCTTTTAATAGGATAATAATAATAATAATAATAATAATAATAATAATAATACTTTATTTCAGACTCACACAGTACAGAGGGGACCATACTGGGGTCCATATATACCTTACAGTAACATAAATATATATAAATATATATAAGCTACTGTACATAGGCTACATAAAATAAAAAGAAATTAAATAATACCCAGCTTGCTATCATGTAGTTCACAGCACTGCCTCAACCAAAAACAGTGGTCATCAAACTACTGTGTTACCAAAACCACTGTCCTAATTGTGTACAGTACCATGCCTCACATCATTTAGCTTCCGGTACAGTATGTTGCTACAGTACAGTATAGGAATATCGGTACTGTACTGCACTATGAGGATCAGTACCGGTATGCTAATTCTGTAGAGTAGCAGACCTGAAATCATTACTTAAGGTTAAATATAGAACAACTTCCTCCAGTGTGCCTGGATCCTGGAGGTGTACACTATGCTGGGAGTTTGTAGCATTTTAATGATCCTGTTCTCAGAAGTGTTAAGGCGCTGAATGAATTTATATGTTAGCTTTCTAATGAGTGATTTGTAACAGTGTAAGTTCATATAGGCACATAGCGTACTTGTACTCTCATATTTTGAGAGCCCCAGAAACATTTTCATGATATTGTGATATGAGATACTTAGTCTATTCACTGTCATTTTCTTATAGTTCCACCATAGTTGTGCTGTATACATTGGTGAGCAGTAGGAGTTGAACAATGTTATTTTTGTATCCCATGTGCACATATGAAATTTTCTTAATATTGAATTTCCCTGCATGTAAAGTTGCCTTCGCTGACGACCCATATCCTCATCATCTGAGCGATCACATGAAATATAGTGTCCTAGATACTTTACTTTACTTACTTCTTCTATAATTTCTTCATACAAATGGAATTTAGGTAGCTTTGATTTCAATAGAAGGTTAGATTTAAATATTATGATATTGCTCTTTATAGGATTAAATTTGACTGAATGTTCGATTCCAAATTTTTCACATACTCTTAATAATTTATCCAGTCCTGCTCCAGAGGGCGCGATTAAGGCTAGGTCATCAGCATACATGAGATGATTTACAATGGTGCTGCCAATACAGCACCCAGTGCGAGTCTTGTTCAGCTCCAGACTAAGATCATCCATGTAGACGTTGAAAAGATACGGAGACAATATCCCCCCCTGCCTAACACCATTGGTTACGGCGAAAGAGCCTGACAGGATGTTGCCCCATCTTACACACATTTTTTGATTAGCATACCAGAAAATAAGTATCCTAACAATATAGCTAGGCACTCCCCTGTTAACTAATTTTTCAAATAAGGTTTTGTGACACACCCTATCAAAAGCCTTACTTGCATCAAGAAAACAAGACAAAATTGAGCTATTTAGTTTGTTGTATGTATCAATCACTTCTTTCAGCACATATATGCATTGGTCTGTGCCGTGATTTTTCTTAAAGCCAAACTGATTGCTGCTGGTGACAATATATGCAGACATTCTTTCTAGCATTATCATTTCAACTACCTTACTCACCACACTAGCAAGTGCTACTGGGCGGTAGTTGTCTTTTGCTGTAATTTTACCTGATTTATCTTTAATGACAGGAACAAGTATTACGGATATCATAGACTCCGGCAGGACACCATGCGTAAATAGACTGGTGATGCAAGAACTAAGTTTATCTATTAACAACTTATCTGCATATTTAAGATGTTCTGCATATATACCATCCAGCCCATACAGTTGCCGTATCTGTAGTAATTATAGGTTTGACTCCTGTAAGGAGATAAAGAAAACCTAATATTTAGTAGTGGCCCCTCCATCATTGACGAACATGCCTATTACATAAGGCACCCTCTTCAAACACTCATCCGCCGTAGTTTTGAATCTACCGCGCAGAGCATTTAAAATATGAGGAGCCTTCATCATGAGCGCACGCGACCTCACTCATGGCTTCAGTCATTATGAATTGGGTTCTCACTACGAAAAAACTTCGTAAAAAATAAAAACAAAAGAAAATAAGAATAACTATTCAATAAGCTTTCCATAATATCGTGGATGTACTTGTGTGGATCTTTGACCAGACGCTGACTCAGGCGTCATTCTTCCTTCACTGACATATCAAGTAAACCAAAATCCTTAATACATCAACGAATGGGAATGGGATGGTCGGGAGGGCCCCAGTCGTCAATGATTACGGGGCCACTACTAAATATTAGGTTTTCTTTATCTCCTTACAGGAGTCAAACCTATAATTTATTAGTGGCCCCTCCATCATTGACGAACATGCCTGATTTCTAAGACTGGAGGGGGACATTCGTAATCATATCATAACTCTAGAAAAGCAGATAATCAAACAACCACATACTATTCTTACTTTGAAAAATATATTTAATGGCGCAGCACATATATACAAAAGGGGGTCAAGCAGGGGCGTGCTTCAAAGAAGCCTGCTTGATACAAAAGGTTAACTCTTGAGACTCTGCGAACAGATCTGTAAGTTAAAAAGGCACCCCACTCAACATAAGTGGTGAAAAATAAAAACTTATAAGTTTACATGTGCACATATAATCCCATAATACTCGTGGAAATATTTTGAAAAATATATCCAATGCTTAAAACTAAATTGCTTTTACAGCCAAAACTATTATAACAACACTGTTGTTTGTACTAACATTGTACTAGCACAATTTCCCGCCCTGAATAGAACAGAGAAATTTTCATATCACATTACTCATACTCGTATCACAGCTCTTTATACTCCGGCGGGGTCTAGGGTGTCCTATGTTACACTGACTGCACCACCCCCCCCCCCCCCCCTCCCCCCTTTCCTTGAAATTAAAACAAAAAGTGACTTAAGGGCCACCTAGACCCTCTGCCTTAAAGCTATACATGGCAAGGAAGATTTGTCTAGAGCTACTGACAGGTACCGAGTCAAAAACGTATGATTAGAGGCCCACAAATGCGTGGACGTAATATCTTCCACAGAAAAATTCTTAAGGAAACGCAAAGAGGCTGCCCATTTGCGTAAATCGTGGGCCCTACCCACAACGCCGGGATTACTCTCTTTAATGACCTCGACCAAAAGAGAAGCCAATCTACACTTCAGCAAGCACTTACCCGTACTTGCCACCCATAAAGCACCCTGGGGGTTTAGAGGAGCTACCCTCAAATATTTGGTTAGAGCTTGCACTGGACATAAATTATGGTGCACCTTTCCCTTTTTCAACGCCGGCACAGTGAACTCAGAAAACACTGTGCACTGTGCTCATTCTTGGCTACAAACCCTGGGGAAGGTGCAATGTGAATACAATCATTAAGCCTACCAAACCTGAGGCAATTAGGTGTGTTGCTCATCGCCGCCAGCTCTGACACTCTGTTCCCTGTGGCCAAAGCCAAAAGGAATACCGCCTTTTTTAAGAGTAATGTAAAATCTGCAGTATTTTGGTACAGACGGGAGTGAACAATGACAATGGACAATGGACAATGCTTTGTCCAGAGACCAAGTAGGCATGAGCTGAAGGGGAGGTGGACGGAGTTTAAAACATGCCCTCATAAAACCTGTTTCCTCCGCAACTGGGATTGAGAGACCGGTAAGGTCCCAAAATGGTATTCTAATCGCTGTTAAGTGATTTTTTAACGTTACCACAGATAAACGTTTCTGCTCAAACAGATAATTTAAATAATTAAAAACTAACGCCACCGAGGGCACCGTTTGTTCTGTTCTAAGGATCCAAGAAGTAAAGGCTTTCCAATGCGATTGGTACTGTCGTTTTGTAGACTGAGTATATTGATTCAATAATTTATTGGTCACCTCTCTACCATACGGTGCTAGCCACTTGGCCTCCTGAATGTCCATAATGCAAAAGTCAGTGAGGTCGCTAGGTTGCCAATCGTGTCTAAGTGGAAAAACCCGACCGGGAGCGACACCGGGTCCGGGCACCACGTTTTCAATTGCTGGTACCACAACTGCGCCGGCCACAGGGGCGCGATTATCGAGACTAAGCCCCGATAATCTCGTAGTTTGTTTACTACATGGCACATTAGAGACGCGTCTGGCGGCGGAAACAGATAGATGGAACTCCACCTGTTCCAGTCTGTCACCAGGGCGTCTGGCCCCCCTGCCGGCGTTATCGTCCGGCGGGTGAGGTATAGTGGGAGTTTGTGAGTCTCCTTGGACGCGAACAGATCCACTTGTGGATGGTAAGGCTCTGCAATCATTTGGTTGAAAATGGGTTGCTTGAGCGCCCATTCTACTGTTGTGCTCTGTCTCCGAGACAGAGCGTCTGCCCAGACGTTTGCTACGCCTGGGAGATAAGATGCATGAAGATGAATGTCCAGCCTGTTGGCTAGAGTAAAAATCTCTTCTGACACGTTTAGCAACTTCCGAGATCTCGTTGACCCTTGTTTCTGAATACAGTGAACCGCATTCAGATTGGCCATTCTGAAGGCCACCGACTTGCCCCGTAAAGTAGAGCCGTGAGCCTGAAGGAAATATAAGGGGACTAGTAATTCCTTGACATTGATGTGGGAGATTTCTAAATGGGACCAAAGCCCTTGACCCTGGTGCCCTTGGTTTGACTGAAAACCCCAACCTATCGTTCTTGACGCATCCGTGTCTACCCATACCGTCGGCGGAGGAGAGGTCCATGACATTACCGAGTGCAACATTTCCCTCTTCGCCCAGACCGCTAGTAAGTTGTGGATTAATTTTGGTATGGGCCATAATTTTGTCGCCGGCAATAGCGGAAAATATCTGTTGCCCTCCAATATTAAACGCTTTACTTTCAACCGGCCCAACATTACCGTTAGTTGAATCCAGTTGAGAGAGCCGACCAGAGACTCCCAGATTCTGCGTGTCGTAGTCAGACTGTGAAGGAACCTGAACAGCTTCCTGCGAAATCTGTTTCGATTGTCCACACTCTGACTCAGAGTGAGAGCAGCTGTGTCCCAAACCAGCCCTATCCACTGAACTACTCGTGAGGGAACAAGGTTTGACTTTACCAGATTTACCTTGAACCCTAGAGTTTTGAAATGTTTTAATGTTATGTTGACATGATTTATGCTGCTATGCATACTTGCTCTGTCTGTGCCACCACCAGCTAGTCGTCCAGGTACCATAAAATCCTGATCCCTTGTTGTAACAATGGCATCAGTGCTTGCCGGACTAATTTCGTGAATAAGCGAGGTGCCAGGTTCAAACCGAATGGCATCCTCTGAAAAACATAAGTTTGATCCCTGATCCGTAAGGCCAGAAATCTTTGAAATCTTTTGTTTACCGAGACGTGCCAATAAGCGTCTGTCAGGTCTAAGGAACACATTCAACCTCCCGGCGGAAGTGTTAGCCTGATTTGGTGCACTGTTAACATCCTGAATGACTCGTTGTGAATGTGAAGGTTCAGATACGACAGGTCTACAACGGGTCTCATCTGAACACTGTCCCTTTTGGGAACCAAAAATAGCTTGGATGTGAAGACTGGGTAATTTTGAGGGACCGGGATGATGACATTCTTGGCCATCATTTCCGTGACCAGTGACTCCACCTCTAAAGAAACTAGATTCGCCGTTGTCGGCTGACGTAAACGAGGTCGCCGGAGCCACTGCCAAGTGATGCCTTTGCGTGCCACCATCCTTGCCCAAATGTTTAACGGCCATGCTTGGTGACACGTTCGGAACGACCCAGTTAGCAGACAAGGGTTCGCCGGCTGTACTACCCTCGGATCCACCCGCCTTAAGACCGGCCCCGGGAATGAGAGAGATATTATTTTTTTATGGTGGTGGAGGTGGTGGTGGTGGACGCTTCGCCGGCTGGCTGGCGTTGGCAGAAGACGTGCCCTGACCTTGTTTATTATAGCCTCGTCCTTTCTGACCTGTAAACTTACCCTGTTTGTACCTGTACTGACCTTGAGTGGAGGAGGACTTAGGTAGATGAAAGGGCTTAGATCCCCCCGGCTGTTCTTTTGCGACTGGCTTGGGTTTGGGGAAGTTAAAGGCAGGTTTCCTAGAAGGGGCGGGACTATGTTTAAAGGCCTGAGCCATATTAAAAACGGTTCTCCACACCTCAGGGGACATTAAAGAGGGAGTGAGCACTGGTGACATGACCACCTGATTCGCAATACGATCAGGAAGCCTCCGTACTAAGGACATCCTGAGATCTTGTCGTGCTCGCACCGCCTCAAGCAAGGCTGTGCGAATGTCACCCAATGACTGAATTGACGACTGAAGGAGCAGTCGCCGAGACAGTTCAACCGATCTTCTAGCATCCGCGTCTGCGATTGCCTGAGTAGACCGGAGCATCGATTTAGCCACCTGTTGCGTCACAATGTACTGTGAGAACAGTCTAAATGCTTTCCCCCGTAGCCTAAATTCTCGGTCTAGGTGAGTAGGGGTAGGGGTAGTGAAAGGATCCTTGAGTTCACATAAATTGATTTTGGGGGCAGCTAAGAAATCAAACAAAGCCGAAGGGACTCCGCCGGCAGAACACACTGGCATTGAAAACCAAGAATGACTATCCTGAGGGATCTGGTGGGAAGGTTTTGAGGTGAAGGTGGTCGCAAACTTCTGAGCCTCCGTCTCCCAATCCACCCAAGGTCCCGGACCCAACTGCCCCACCTTCAACACTGGATTAGCGGCTGAGCCTGTGACAGTTTGCAAATCAATTTCTGGTGTGAGGGTTGATAGTGTCTTTATGTCATTAAAACCATCGTGCTTGGACCAGTCAGAAAACAGTTTCGAAGCTGAGGCAGGGGGCAGGGCAGGTTTAGCAGTATAAACAAAATAGTCCTGGTGATAATAATTAGGAATGGCCTTAACATTAACATCTAGTACATTCCCCAAAGTATCCAAGGCCCTTAATTTTTTAGATTTATTGCCTTGTATTACCCACTCACGTGGCACCGGAAGTTCCGCTGAGAAGGTAGGTTGAGCGACCTCTGGATTAGTGGGGATCAAGTGAACCCATGACTCATCTGGGCCGTACAGTAAGGGCATAGCTACCTTTCTCATAGGTGCTTTATCTAACGGGGGTGGATTGACATCCGTTATAACCCTTACATTCGAAGTAGTCAGTGCCGCCGTAGCAGGCCTAGTGACCACCGATGGTGCTATAGAGGGAGGGTGAGGGATCTGAGTCAAAGCAATAGAAGTCATCAGAGGCCGGACGTTAGAACCTATCATAGGAGCTCCCGGGTCCACTGTAGGAGTCTCCGGCTGTTGGGCAAAAAATTTAGTGAGAGCATTAACTAGCAGCCCATCTATTTCCTCTGCTGTGACAAATTTATTCGATGATGAACTCAAAGGTGAATCATTACGATCCTGTGCGGCGTCTAAAACTGACCCTGACTCCTGCACTTCCATGTATGAGATAATAGATACATCGTCTTTGTCATCCGGCTCACCACGAGAGGATTCCGCCGAAACCGGAGTCTCATCTTGTTGTAAAGACAAGTCAGGAATAGATGGGATCGCCGCGTCCCGGTGGACATCAGCCACTGTTTGTGTAGTTCTAGCCATAGGTTGAGAAAACCGCCAAACACCCAAGCCTTGGCCTGCACTCCCTTGGGAGTCTGACATACCCTCAATTATGGAGTTCCCACTTGACTCTGCCAGTGGACGATCACTGTCCACTGAACTCTCCAAATCTAGAGTTAAAATACTAAGAGGTAAACTATCTTTTGGTATTGGTACTAAATTCTCCCTATGAGATTGCACACTAGCTCTGTCGGGGGTAGAGGTATGACGAGAGGTACTAGACTCCGGTGAACGCCGGGAGGCCTTTCGATCATTGGAGTCCTTCCGGGAAGATTTGTGGCTACGGTGCGACCGCGAACTGCTCTTGGGTTTAGAGGATTTCTCGCTATATTCACTTGTTGACCCCTCTGTCTTACTCTTCTTGCTCGTTGGTGAAGAAGAGATACTCGGCGGATGCTGCCTAAGCAGGTACCTGGACTTAGATCTCACCCGTGACGAGGAGGCTGCCACCGGGGGCGTCGGTTCTCGCTGTCGCTTAGCTGTGCCTGGGGCTGGAGCAAGTATAGAACCCTGTCCAGTCTCTGTTGGTTTACAAACAGTTACTCTAGAGGGACGTTTAACCTCTGAAGTGCGCATGGGGGTAATTGGAAACGTCCCCCTGTGCTGACGTATTTGAGGTGTTTCCGTCACTAAAATATTCATTGTGCCATTAATAGCATTAATACTTATCCATATGCGCCTATTATGGGTTGATTATAAAGGTATTAACCTGAAACAACAATAAAACGAGTGAAAACAGCGTTTGGATGGTCAAAATCGGAGATATAGCCCGCGAGTTGTATAATGTATGGGTGAGGCAATCTGCTTTCCCGCCAATTTCCCCCAAGGCCACTGAGACACAGTCGATCGATACTCTCTCTCTCTCTCTTGCACTCGCTTGCTATCAGTGATGACCACACCCTCCAATCGGATTTCTAATGTTAGCACGAAAATATACCTCAGAATAAGGGAATAACAGGGAAAATAGGTGATAACTGAAGGAGAGGAGGAAAGTGGGGAAGGAGGGGAGGTAGAGGACTGAGATTTTGCATGGCCCAGGGGCCAAAAAAAAAAAAAAAAAAAAAAAAAATAACAAAATATTTTTTTTTCGATGTCAAAAGTTGATTTTTTTTTTCTCTGACTCTTAAGAGTCTCCCCGCAGTGCGCTGGGGGAACTCTTAAGAGTCTCCCCGCAGCTCCCGGGTTAAGGGGAGGGTTCTCAACTAGTAACTTATCCCATAACTGGACGTTATCGCATTGAAGTGACTTATTTATTTTTTTTTTTTTTTTTTTTTTTTAAGAGACAATGAACGGAGGAAGGAAAAACACAGATAAAACAAAAAGGTCCATGTGCCTAAAGGCATCCTCCATTCATAAAATGTTTGTAACAACTGGATTTAAACATTTGTTGATTGTAAGTTTGTGGAAAGCAATTCGAGGGAAGTGAATTCCAAAGAGTAGTAGCTCTAGGGATAAATGAATTCTGATAAGCAGAAGTTCTGCATTGTGGAGGAGAAAGTGTAAATTCATGGGCGCTCTCAGCTGCCCTAGTTCTACGGGGAAAGATGTGGAGAGGCGGCACAATTGAAGCAAGTTCCTCGGAACAATTGCTGTGAAAATATCTGTAGAATAATGCAAGGGATGCAACGTTTCTTCGTATGGCTAATGTAGGAAGGTCCTGTGTGATTGCAGGGTTATTGATTAATCTAATAGCTTTATTTTGAATTTTGTCCAACTGCCTCAATGCAACCACTCCACTTCCACCCCACAGAGGTGAACAGTAATCCATCTGAGAGCGCACATGACTTTTATATTACGGCCAACTGCTCGTCAGTGAAGAATTCTCGAACTCTGTACAGGAGTCCCAGTTTTTTAGAGGCATTCTTAGCAATGCTTCTAACATAATTGTCCAGCTCAAGTTAGTAGTTAATGTTACACCGAGAATGTCAATACTAGGGGAAGTGGGAATATTTACATCATTAAAAAATATATGGGAGTCAGTGAGATTCTGTCGGTTAGAAAATTGAATGTACTTGGTTTTCTGTGCATTAAAGGAAACTAGATTCTCTTGTCCCCATTCATTAATTCTAGAAAGGTCCTGGTTCAGAGAAATTGCAGTGTTTATTTTGAATTATAAGATCGGTTGGGTGAAAGAATTGGTAAATGTGAAGGAACTGTGGAGTGTTGAGTCATCTGCGTAGGAATGTATTGGATTATGAGTGGTAGATATGAGATCATTGATATGAATGAACAGTGTTGGGGCCAAAACTGATCCCTGGGGAACACCAGCATTTATTGAGTGAAATTGAGAATAAAGGCCATCTACCATTACACGTATTTTCTGTTATGAAGATAAGAAGAAATTAGTGGAACTAATGATGCAAGGCCGTAGTGTGACATCTTCGACAATAAGGATTGATGCCAGACTCTATCAAATGCCTTTGATATATCCAGTGCTATTGTATGTGTTTCACCATGTTGGTCTGTAGCTTGGTTGATTTGATGCGTAAGAAGGCAAAGAATGTCTGCAGTTGATCGACATCGTCTAAAACCATATTGCCTATCACTGATTAATTTATTATTCTCCAGATGCTTAATTATGTGATTATTTAATAATTTCAAAAACTTTGCCAAGAGTGGAAGTTATAGCTATTGGTCTGTAGTTTGATGGATCTGAAGAGGCACCTTTTTTAGGAACTGGATGGATGTTTGCTTCTTTCCAGGGTACTGGGAAGCATGAGGTATGAGTACACAGACGGAAAAATTTTGCCAATACAGGAGCGAGCACCAAGGAGCAATTCTTAAGTACTATTGGAGGAATTTCATCTGGACCAGAGCCTTATCTACTGAGAGATTCTGCAAAATAGTTTTGACATGTCTGGTGTGGATCTGTGAGGGAATTTCAGGTGAATTAAAATTAAGTACAGGGACATCTTGATTTATTTCATCTAAGGTTGAGTTGGTGGAGAAAATATCTGCAAGAAGGTTAGCTTTACCTCGTGGGTCACTTACAAGATTGCCAGTCGGAGATTTTAATGGTGGAATGGATGAAGCAGTAGTGAAGTTGGATTTGAATGAGTTAAGAGTAGACCAAAATATTTTGTTATCATTTGGATTATTTAGAAGTTTATTTGCCTGCTTATGGAGAAAGTTTGATTTAGTTAGGTTAATACAGTTTGGCATGATTTCTGATGTTTCTAAAGTAATTAAAGGCTTCATGTGTTTTTGATCTTGTGTATGCATTGTAGGCTATTGCTTTTTGTTCAGTTACTCTAGCACAATTATGGTCAACCATTTAGGTGAATTAGATCTTTTACTGTACTTTTGATGAGGAATAAAAGTTTCCATTCCAATTTTTACAAAATCTTGTATGTGGCTCAAGGTGGAGTGTGCATCATTAGAAAGAAAGAGATCCAGGGAATATCAATAAGAAAACTTGAAGACCCTCCCAGTCTGCCCTATCGTAATGCCATTTAGTCACCAAAACAGGTTCAGAGTGGGAAGGTGATAGACAGGTGGCCTGTATCAGACAGTGATCAGAAGATTCAAGTGGGGACCTCACTGTAACATCATAATTTCTGAATTGGTTGTTAAAAATAAGTCCCAGTGGGAATTATGATTAGGATTATCTGGTACACGGGAGGGTTGGTTGACTAGTTGAATGAGATTAAATGAGTCTGCAAATAGCTCACATTCAAGACCAGCATCATCAGTCCTGGCTGATGGAGTGAGCCATTCAACATTATGGACATTAAAATCACCCAACACAGTGATTTCAGAAGAAGCATTTAAGTTGAGGACACTGAATTGTGAGGACAGAGAATCAAAAAGACTTTGCTCTGGAGGAGTATTTGGGGAACGGTAGATGCAACATATGTAATAAGATATACCAGCAGAAAATAATTTGTATATAGAATAATCAAAATAGGGACAATTGAAACTAGTAACCTCCTCCAGGGCAATTTCAGATTTTGCGAAGCAACATACACCACCTTTAGGTCTGAAATTTTGGAGCAGTTGATAACCGGAAAATTAAATCTAGATGTGTGTCATGTGGATGTTACTTGAGTCTCTGTCAAAAAAAAAGGGGAGTAGGGGGTTCTGCTTGAAGAAATTGGTGTACAGAATTTATGTTAGAGTGAAGTCCCCTTATATTACTAAAGAAATAGCTGTACTGACAAGCAGCTTTGGGACGTTGCAATGCTCTTGACACAGTCGCATGATGACGACCGGGAGGGCCCTGTGTCAATAACCCAACCCTGCCGGGGTGGATATCCGAGGGACCACCAGGTTTGCTCTTAACAATTGTACTGCCATATTTATAAGGTAAGTGTATGGTGTTACATGTATGATATGTAGTGGGAAGAGTAGTATTTTATGGATAGAGGATAGCGATGTAGGGCAATGTCGTGAAGTTGGATGTGTATGTTATATAAAGAGGGTTTTCCTGATACCCCTGATGTGTGAGGCAGAAAGATATGTATCCAGCTACCAAGGCCTGGGAGAGAAAATGGAATTCAGGCTATTCCCTGAGTCTCCCGAAACCTTGGCGGTAGTACTTCCCTGGGCGGGGCTGCCTACCCCTACTACCTACAGCCACCTACAGCTACCTATGAGCCACAATAGTAGTATAAGCGGTCATCTGCTGCCTGACCTCCCGTAAGGCGACCGCTGCGGTCTTGTCTTTGTCTTGTAAGACTTTTAAACTGAGTTGAGAGCAAAAGGTACAGTTTCGCATCACCCACAGACCCCTTGAGCGGTCGAGACATTTAACACATTTTATACAAAGGGTGTGCGCAAAAATAGGGATACCTGAACAGGAGGGCGTAATGCATAAAGCAAAAACCGGGGCAAAGGTAGCCATGACAGAGACTGGTGGGAAACTTACTCCAGGTTCTGTATAGACCCGCCGGGACCCAGCTCTGGAAAAAAAGAAAATTTCCAGGAATTAATGCTCATAAGGTTAATCCAACATGTCCGCACACAAGTGTTAAATAACCCGCCGGGTAACGAGACGCAATCCACAACGACTACGGCTCGCTATGCGGTGGGGTTCCTAAGTAAAAGATTTCAAATTATCTTAACTTGTCCAAAAAGATTTATGAATACCCTCTGACATAATATAAAGACCCTCATGGCGTTTATAATTGATTTTAGTCTTTCCGGTGGTGTTTGTTTCCAGATTCAATTTTTGGAAAAACCCCCTAAAAAAGACGCCGGCCCCCGAATCATCTCGTAGATCAAAAACTGGGAAGCCTGACACATTTACGAGACCTAACTTCTCCCGAAGTATCTTTTTAGATCGCCGTATGCTGAAGGCGGCGATACAAAACGTATCCCTCAATTGTCTGGTTAACTAACTGAATTGTAAATTCGTTATTCCCACCCTTCCAGGGAGTACCCGCCGGGCGTGAATATTAGTTTAAAAACTGTTAACCCCAATTACGCCTTAAGCTGAAGGCGGCGATACAAAACGTATCCCTCAATTGTCTGGTTAACTAACTGAATTGAAAATTCGTTATTCCCACCCTTCCAGGGAGCACCCGCCGGGTGTGAATAATAGTTTAAAAACGTTAACCCCAATTGTGCCTTAATTTGCCGTATGTTGAAGGTGATACACAATGCATCCCTCAAAGTCTGGTCAACTAAACTGAATTTCTATTGTAAATTCGTTCATCCCACCCTTCCAGGTTGCACCCGCCGGGTGATTTAAAGTTAACCCCAACCAATCCTATCCCCACTTCTTTGTAAAAGATCGCCGGGGAGGAAAAACAACAACAGCTTAGGTTCTTTATTGGCTTTGCAAAACCGAAAAAACTACAAACACGTGTCCGTATGAACACTGTTAGATGGGTACAGCCATCCCGCCGGGATTCATAAGGGGCCTGAAACAGGCACCACAGAGACGCAGTCCTGGAGAGCCACAGACACCCACTCGCCGGGGAAACAAGTCTGTTTTTAAACCACGCGTGGCTAAAACTCGGCAACCAGCCGGGTTTTTCATGGTGTAACCGAGAAAAACCCGCCTGAAATAACCCACCCTGTCCAGATACCATCTGAACGCAAAACAGGACCGAGGCATAGCCAAAACACAACTAACGCCGGGCCCAACATAGTCCGAGGAATTAGCCAATACACAACTAAACCAGGACACATAAATAGTCCGTGGAATTAGCCAATACACAACTAAACCAGGACACACATGATACAGTAGTACATATTTATAACATAAATCAATAACACTTGTACATGTGGCAAAGCTACGAGAGGCTGGCTAGGCCTAGGCAGACGGACATAAAAGTAAGCATGTCGTAATATAAACAAAAAGCACTGAATTATATCACAACAGGAACCACCGTCAACACACCACTGTAGCAAACACTTCCGGCAAAGGGAAGAACTGACTCGGGACCCAGAAAAAACTTCACTAAGTGAAGAAAAATACGCTGGGAACGTCAGCAAAAATAAGCTACCTCATCAGAAAGATAAAAGGAAGCAATAATAACGCGTAATGAAAGCCGCCTGCATCACAAAGCTAGCTAACAGTGAAAAAGTTCACAAGTCCACAACAGGACCACGAGGGTACATCCGAAATAGATCCCCCAAACACACGACCCAAAATACACTGCACTGCGGACAACCAGCCCAGGACACTCCTGCTACGCATATCCTAACCTTACTCGATACATCCCGGAGTAAACAAATGAGAAAAAACTCACTAGCGTGGGGAGACACGTCCGGGCAGGCTGAGCGCAGAGCAGAGAAGGAAGAATGACGCCTGAGTCAGCGTCTGGTCAAAGATCCACACAAGTACATCCACGATATTATGGAAAGCTTATTGAATAGTTATTCTTGTTTTCTTTTTGTTTTTATTTTTTACGAAGTTTTTTCGTAGTGAGAACCATATTCATAATGACTGAAGCCATGAGTGAGGTCGCGTGCGCTCATGATGAAGGCTCCTCATATTTTAAATGCTCTGCGCGGTAGATTCAAAACTACGGCGGATGAGTGTTTGAAGAGGGTGCCTTATGTATTAGGCATGTTCGTCAATGATGGAGGGGCCACTAATAAATAAAGTATTGAAGAGTATATATGCCTGACAACTTCAACTTTTACCACTAATGCTACAACCTATTAGAGGCGTCAATGTTAACTGATGGTATGCCACAATTAACAATGATCCCTTAATAGGATTTTTAACTCCTCAGACAAGTAGATGTTCGGTATGCCGTCTATCCAACTGAGTTGGAGGGTAATCTTGAGGTTTCTCACGTGGTATGCCAGTTATAAGAAGCCTCAAAATTGCTTACTCCTCTCAGAATTCCTTGGCATAGTGTTGACGATTACTGAGGGGTACCTGTTCCGCCTTTGAGGCTTAGCGCGCACTCTCTGTTAGGCTAGAGAGTCTTTCTTGCTCTGGGGTGAGGTCAACTGAATTTACTTTAATCAAAAACTCAATGATAAAGGAGTCTTTCATAAAATTGATACTTGATATCACAAGGTTTTTAATTAAGGCTTATTTTGGGGTCATATCAAAAGGCAGGGTCATGAGGTTCTCGAGATAACATAACTTTTGTTCAAGGTTTCGAGTTTCTGGGCGTTAAACTTGAAGTGGGAAAAACCCAAGCGAAAGAGGGAAAATAAAAAGTGAAGGTGGCTATGCGCATCACGGTATTCAATCTACAAGAGTCATCTATTAGACTTATTATTTTATGTGTGATAGTACTTTAACAAGTGCTATCTTAATATCTTAGACAGAGGTAATAAGGATGTTTACTTATACCCTAAATTGTATATATACGCGAGTAATGATTCTGACAGGTTGGTAGTCCTTGCGAGTATAGGTTGGTGTTACTGGCGGTGTATGTTGACATAAGCTAAAACTTGAAGGACTCGATGTGCACGATAACAAGAATACAGAAGTATACTTAGGAAAGTTTAAATTCATGAAGGAAGGTAATGTGGTTTGTTTATTAGGAGAAATGGCTTAGTAAGAATAAGGCATGTGAGTATATGTTGATGAGAAAAATAATTAAAAGAGTTTATCTATGTAATATCGTATTATTTGTGCATAGTTAAAACATGAAATTTTATATCATAATTGGTTGTATCATTTAGTGTTATAACATAAGATTATTGACATATATAGGCTAGTAGCATTGATAAGGTAATGCATGCGTACTTGAAGACAATCGTCATGATACATGGTAAATTCTAGACATTATATTTATGCATCTTAATAACTATATATATAACAATCATTAATTATTCTAACTGGTTTTGGTCTACTCCACAGACATAGCTGCTTTAGTAATAACGTCTATGTGGAATCTTCTTTCCTGGTGTAGGAGGACATTCCAACTTAATAGTTGCAACTCTGGCTCCTCCTTCTGTTGATTCCTTTGGTAGTGGAGCTGACTTGATTTCACGTTGACTCGTGTTCCCGTTGTTGTTTTGCACATTCTCCTTTACGTTCTCCGTTCTGCTTTCTCTCTGTTTTTGAGGGGTGTCTTTTCTTTTTCTTGGTATCTTAGTCACAAAACACTGTCATGGGTAAAACAAAATAGAGAAAACTAAAAAGAATAGCTTGCCTGTGCATTTTCAAGCTCAGGCAAGTGGTTAATTCGGCCATCAGCTGATCATCAACCAACGCTGAAATAATGTCCGACCATCACGGGGGCCCACTGGGAAATTACTTTGGAGGCCCACCAGGAATTTTCCTGGTTTCCCGGTGGGCCAGTCTGCCCCTGGTCGCACTGTAAAGCTTTGTGTGCTATCTCCTTTGTATACGTGTTAAAGCGCAAGCCTTTATTTCTACTTGGCATGACACCTCCTTGTGGTTCAGTAAACCATTTCTGAGTTCAAAACAAACACTACACTTTTTAGACAACCAAAAACCTCTCAAGCGATCAAGGCAAGAGTTTATGACTAAATACTGGCACCTTCATGCAAGTTGGTGTAGAGCATAAGGTCACGTAAGGCATGCTGAAATACGACCCTCCCCCCCCCGGAATCGGCCCCCTGTCTGGGGCTCGTCGCCAAGGTAGATGCGCGAGATCTGGAAAGAAATTTCCAAGAATCAATGCTCATAAGGATAATCCAAGACATTCACATGTTATTTACCTCGAATACGCCGGAAAATTAGACCTAGTAACACTACTACTCTAATTTTTCTTCACATCCCTCTAGAAAGCCACCATCTGGTTTTCTCTATTGAAGGCATTAACCCATACTATACCGTAGGATACAGTAATAAAAGTCCCCTGCAGTCCCAAGCACTGTGGCCAAAATGGCAGGAGAGAACACCTTTCCACCTCAAGAGATGAGAGAAGACTGGCTCTCTCACTCTTCAGTGGGTCTTATATAAGCTGAGAAGTGTTGCCATAACGAGAGAAGTGCCCAAACGGTTGTGGTACCAGGTACAGGCTTGTACAGGCAGTTACAAGGAAAGTACATTACTGACGGCAATTCGCCGTCGCTGGGACTGGGGAGTTAGTTATCTACTGACGGCGCTTCGCCGTCGCTGGTATTGGAGGGGTTAAGACTACTTATCTGTGACACTCCGTATCACTGGCCTATACCATTCATCATTCCTATTGAATGTTAGTTAACATACTACCACCTCAATGCCGGCTGTTCGTTAACTCAATTAACCTGTCCGCCGCGCCGACAAATAAAGTCTTCCTCCACCGCGTGAGGATATCTTTAACTTATAGGCGAGTCATTCCGGCTGAGCCGAAAACCCGTTTGGAAGCCTTCTCCTCCGCCAGGAATTGTAGTGGTACTCCGACCACGATCGCGTTCATTGGAACTTTACTCCAGCCCTCCATAGAGGGCCTCCGGTAAAATAGCACTCGGCTATTAGCCGCCGGAAGAGTTGAACCAAACCCTTTGTGTTTTCTAACCCATTTGTAACGAGATAGACCAACACAACACGTACATAATAATAATTTGTCAGGACGTATCCTGACACCCTCCTTTTTATTAATAACACTTTGAAATGGAAAGAAAGATCACATCTTATGGCTACAAATATTACAATACACAGAGTAATAATAATAATGCATCCTAGCCATAAACAACCCTTACCATGAAGCTAGCCACGAGGCCTAGGGCAAGCAGCACGACGAAACAGCGGAAACTCTTACCTCCAGTGAAGAACCAGTAGCCAACCTCATCACGACGACACACGCGCATGGAAGGGACGATGCAGCACCCTATAGAAAGTTCTTCACCACGTGAAGCAACTCTTAAACTATAGAGTCTGTCGAAGACACAAAAAACGTTTAACCTACCAGACGGGTAGCAGAAAAAGTAGCCCTGCATCAAAAAGCCTCCTAAATAACTAGATAGGCTAACCTGAGAGCAGAGAAATAACAATAATAAACAATGGCGGCCACGTCCATTGTCGGATGAGGGGACGCCAACTCCTAAGTACCCTAAAATAACACACTCCTGTGGGTCGTACCAATGCGGATGCCCGACCTGTCTAATCTAAACCTATTCTAAAACATTTCAGATAATACAAATGAGCAAAAGACTCACTAGGAGACGGAAGAATGCCGAATGAAGACAGGGCGGGGATCTCACGTCCGTCGGCAACGAGCCACAGAGAGGAAGGAAGAATGTCGCTGGAGGAATCAGCGTCTGCGGGCAAAATCCACTTGGGCAAACATCCACTCGATGGGAAGTCTAGCTTTTAGCAGTTCTGATGTTAATTTTCCTTTATTATTTTTTACGATGTTTTTTCGTAGTGAGCTCCCGATCATAAGGACGATTCCGTAAGTGAATTAGCGTATGCTTACGATGTTGGTCTCTCTGTCTCTCTGTGGCGGGTATTTCAAATAGCTGACGCATGGGTTTGAAGAGTGCCATTACTGTATAAGGCATATCGTCAATGATGAATGGGCCACTAATAAACACAGGATTGAGTTGGCTTGATATTCGACACCCTGAATGGTGTAATACGACACCTTTTCCAGTCTATCGGAGATAGTGGGGGTGCTCGAAAACGCGGCTTAAGAGAACGGAATCAGCCAAGGATGGTTTGATTGCTTGGCTCTTCCCGCCCAAAATATTCCGGCGGAAAGGTCTAAGCTTAGCGAGCGGGATCGTCTAGTCGGAATGTTCAATGGCGGGAAAGCCCTGCTCCTCATATCATACTCTTGTTTCATATTATTAACGTGTATATATACATATACATACAACGTTTGTGACCATCCATTTTTTGTTTTAATAGTCTGTGGATATAGTTGTCATTCTTGCCTGACACTGATTATTTGTAAACATTGGATTTGGCGCGCAATTTTCGTTGTAGTGACAGGAGGCTGGTTTCTGTGTCGACCCAAGAAAGAAGTGATACATTCTCATCTCCCTTAAACTCAAGACCAAGGCCAAGACCATATTCTCATCTATAAGGTTAGTTGTAAGCGCGAAGTGCGTGTAAATTGTCATGAAAAATATTTTTGTTGGTAGCCTAGCCTATAGCCTAGGCTAGGCCAACTAATTTATTTGCACCAGCCGATAGGCTATTTATTAGATAGCTTAATAGGCTAGCCGGTCAAATTGGAGGTAAATTGGGTTTAATTCTAGTTTCGCTTTCACAGCATAGGCCTACTCATAAATTTCTATGGCTACTTTAGAGTTGTCATATAGGCTAGGCCTAGGCTACCATACTTAATTCCTATATAGCCTATGTCCAAAGCGGCGGAAATGCATTATAAGGAATTATACCTACTGTAAAAAAAAAAAGTTAATATACAGGAGACGCAACAACGTGTTTTTCAGTTATTTTTGTTGGTATTTTGATTTTGTTTTTGGTGTTTTAATGGAATCTAGTGATGAAATTGAATGGGAATTAAGCATTTAGCCTACCCATTATCCATCAATCTAAAGACACGCCCCCCGATAGTGGGGAGGGCTATGAAGATCAGGGAAATTGAGGGGTAAAAAGCGTATAGAACACTAGCCTATAGAACACGATAATACACATTTGTAACCCAAATTTGGCTCGGGTTTGTTCAATTTCCAGACCCATAAAACCCGACTTTTTGAAAACCCGAGCCAAGTTTTGACGAAACTTGGCTCGGATTTAACAAATGTAGGCCTAAAAATGAAAAAAAACACAGTAGCCTAGCCTAACCTTGGTAAATTATTGGCTCGGGTTTTGTCAATTTCCAGACCCATAAAACCCGACTTTTTGAAAACCCGAGCCAAGTTTTGACGAAACTTGGCTCGGATTTAGCCTAACTAATTTAAAAATGAAAATAACACAGTAACCTTAGGCCTATTAACATGTTGGCTCGGGTTTTGTAAATTTCCATACCCATATAGGCTAGGCCTAACCCGACATTTAGAAAACACGAGCCAAGTTTTGACGAAACTTGTCTCGGATTTTACTAATGTTCATGTTAAAATTACACAGTAATAAAATCTTTGTTTGGGTTTTCATAAGGTTAACATTAGCCTAACCTAACGAAGTAAGAATGGGGTTAACATTAGCCTAACCTAACAACCTAACCTAACCTAGTAAGAATGGGGTTAACAATAGCCTAACCTAACAACCTTACCTAACCTAACCTAGTAAGAATGGGGTTAACATTAGCCTAACCTAACAACCTTACCTAACCTAACCTAGTAAGAATGGGGTTAACATTAGCCTAACCTAACAACCTTACCTAACCTAACCTAGTATTATTGGTGGGGGCTGCCGCCCCCACACCCCCGCTGGTTGGGTACTGGCTGAAAACTTATTGTTTTACAGTAGGCCTATGTATTTTATTTTATTTTTGTTTTCCCTTATAATACATTTCAGCTCTTAATGACATATATAGCAATGATGTATAGCCTATGCTCTACCGGACCTATTAGGCCTAAAAAGATCGATGGGCTAACTATCGGTCCAAAACATCAGTATAACCAACTAGCCCTTGCATGCCAGTTTAATCCTATGCGAAAAAATCTTTTACTTTATGTTACTTTGCGATGACCCATTAAGATTCCCGAGCTAGCTGTGGTCCGGCTCCTTTATGTTGTCCCAACCAACCAACTAACCTTAATGAACAGAGGAGGTACTGGGCTGCCTGGCTGGCCGCTGGAGGCTCGATCACCACTCATCTTGGTCAACAGCTGGTGGATTTTTGTTTCAAATTTTTCCATGTAAAACAAGTGTATGTGCATTTCAAAACCAGCTGTCCTCGTCAGCTGTATTTGGAACACTGGTTATTGCACTTTGGACAGTTTACACTTATTGGAAGGCGAAAAGGTCTTAACCCTTAAAAAGCGGCTCACCACATAAGTCGAGTTGAAAAAACTGGCAAAAAACGGGTGAAAAAGGGGTGGAAATCGAGTGAAAATGGGTGGGATAGTAATGATCCATACGTCCGACATCTGTGGCCTCCCGGCCCACACTAACTCCAGTTCCCCCACCGCGCGTGAGGATGACAGTGTAACCAATAGTTCGCTAAAAGTGAGCAAAGGTAGCAAAATCAGCTAAACTTCCATCTTCGAGGTAACACTGTCAGTGCTCCACGAGTGCTACGTAGCTGTATGTGGCGTCATTGTGTAGCGATTTCCACCTAGTTTTCGGCGCAATACAGTTCCTTTCATACTGATGGTTGATATAGCAGTCAGAACGGCCCAGAAAGGCCCAAAACGGCCACAGAGCACCCGCTAAAGAAGGGTTAAGCAGCCTCAGTGTTTTTAAATACGGTGGAAAAAGCTTTGATCGGCTCACACCCTCTACACAAGCTGGCCAGAGTCAAACTGACAGCTTATATCCTGGGCCACCTGTTTTCCAAATCATGGCATCACCTGATTGGTCGATAGACATCACGTGTCAGTGAACTCGAGTACTCTTGGCATGAATTAGGTAGGGTGATTACTTTGGCCACGACGCCACCAGTATAGTTCATTGCATTCGCCACCAGATGTCTCAGTTGTTGACTGACAGTCACGCAAAAGAAGACTCCCAGATGAAGACGAAAAAGAAGAAGTGTAAACAAACCCTTAAAACGTAAATATCCATATAATATGTACAGTATTATGTTAGTTTCCCGGGAATGACACCTACATCAACAATTTGGAGAAAAATCGCTTAATCACATGCTATTGAGCTTAATTTTTTACCAATATTGTAGCGCCTCCTGTATATTGACCAAAAAAATAATATTTTCTCCCCATAGCCTATGCGGCACCATAGCTATTACATAATACTAGGTTAGGTTAGGTAAGGTTGTTAGGTTAGGCTAATGTCGTTAATGTAGTTTATTATCATTATATTACGTCTTTTACCCAGCAATTTCCCTGATCTTCATAGTTGGTCGGGAAGCTATGCCTTTACAACGGCGCCTCCCTTTTGTCGCTGTGTACGTGAAACTAGAATTTTACCGTAAATTGGGTAAACCTGACTTTTTGGACCGACAGCGATTTCAGTAAGTTTTATTTTGTTTTTTGTAATTTTTCCTTCAGATATAGGCCTAGTGTTGTTTTATACTGAAGAGGAACGGAAATGAGTATTTACCCATTATCCAACAATCTAAAAACACGCCCCCCACTAGTGGGGAGGGCTATGAAGTTCAGAGAAAATGAGGGGTTAAAAGCGTAAAAATACAATAATAGGCCTAGGCCTATAGCGTTTTGTATCAAAACTTGGCTCGGGTTTTCCCTAATTGCAAACCCATAAAACCCAATTTTGTGAATACACGAGCCAACTTTTGACGAAAGCTGGCTCGGATTTCACAGGGTGGAGTGGGTAGCCTAATATCTTATGTTATAAAAATAGTCAACTTTGGGAAGACATTAGCCTAACCTAACAATCTTACCTAACCTATCCTAGTATTATGGGTGGGGGGCTGCCGCCCCCACACCCCCGCTGGTTGGGTTAGTTTTTTTTTTTTTTTTTTTTTAATGTGCTAGGCTATTAGCCTAACCTAACAACCTAACCTAACCTAGTATATGGGTGGGATTTCACGGGGTGGAGTGGGTAGCCTAATATTTCATGTTATAAAAATAGTCAACTTTGGGAAGACATTAGCCTACGCCCTAACCCAACAACCTTACCTAACCTATCCTAGTATTATGGGTGGGGCTGCCGCCCCCACTCCCCCGCTGGTTGGGTTAGACTATTTATTTTTTAATTTTTTTAATGTATAGGCTATTAGCCTAACCTAACCTAGTATATGGGTGGAGGCTGCCGCCCCCACACCCCCGCTGGTTGGGTTATTTTTTGTTTATTTTTTATTTTTTATGTGCTAGGCCTATTAGCCTAACTTAACAACCTAACCTAGTATATGGGTGGGGGCTGCCGGCCCCACACCCCCGCTGGTTGGGTACTGGCTGAAAAACCTTCTTTTTTTACAGTATCCTAGGCCTAGGCCTATATATGTATTTTAGCGTTTTTTTTCTTTTCTCCCTTATAATACATTTCAGCTCTTAATGCCATACATAGCAATGATTTATATGCTCTACCGGACCTATTAGGCCTAAACAGATCGATGGGCTAACTGTCGGTCCAAAACATCAGTATAACCTTAAATGGATACGGTGTGACAATCACGAGTTTTAGAATGTGTGTTTTTTTTTGTTTTTTGCATTTTTTTTTAAAAGCTAAATTTCTTACAGTTCCCTAATTTGAATCTCGTTTCTATTACTGCAGGTTGATAGTGCATGAGTTGAAGTATAACACTGCATGATCAAAAGGCTTTTACTTGCACGGCTGAAGGGGGGTGAGGGTGCGTCCCCATATGACCAGCAAAAAACCCAAAGTCCAATGGAGACGCATTTTTTCAAATTGATGCCAGAAGGTCGTACACCACACTGGTAACATAGCATACTCTCCTCTATGTCTGGTATAAATAAGGTTGAGTTTCCTTCACCATTGACGAAGCTGCCTTAACCCTCTCACCACGGAAGGGCTCTTGAACGCCCATAAAAAAGCATATAACAGGTTCCCGGAAGGCCTCTTGAACGCCCAGTGGTTGAAAGCCTGTGAGCTTCGTGTGCGAGGCGTCGGTCCGACGCATGTAAACAACAGCCGGCTGGACCGACGCCCCGCATCTCCGGCCACAAGAAGGAGAGCGTCGCTTGTTCGTGTGTGCCTGTATGTTGTTGTTAAGTATCGAAAAGTGGTGTAAAGTGGCTGTTTTGGCCATAAAGTTATCTCCAATGAAATCATCATCACAGCTCAACCAGTTGACTTAGAGAGCTCTACTTAATGCCATTCTACAGGTAAATAACACAGCTACGCTTGGGGATGCGCGGGAATGCGGGAAGCAGTCTGATTAACGAATATACGGTAGCCTAGCCTAGACGTTTTTCGGCCAAAACACCCGGGTTTCGAGGAATATATATATAATACATAGCCGGGGCTGGAGGGTTAAGTAGAACTCAGTGCCCTATAGAGACGCATTTATAGAGACGCACGCGTCTGCTTAGGGCAGCCGCGTTGCGTCTCCTTAGGTCCTCGTAAATGTGTGTTTATTTTGTTAACATTATTAAACATAATAACCTTTTATTTTATCCTGGGTGAAGGAAACTCGACCCTAATTACACCATACATATTGGGGAGAATGGCTTTCTACCAGTGAGGTATGGCAACAGTTTGAAAAATGCGTCTCTATAGGACCTCCAGAATTTTTTGCTGGCCCTAAGGAGACGTACCCCTTTTACCCCCTCAGCAATTCAAAATCACATTAAGCATGTTCTTGCCACACAGTTAAATGTTTGTGTGGGCCCTGTAAGCCTAGTGATGAAAAAATAGACTATATTTCCAGGCCCTCCACCCATTTCCTATTCCTATTTTCCCCAAATATGCCCGGGTTGGCGACTGGTGCTTGATTTAAACCTTGTATTAGCATGCATGTTACATATATACCTTCCCTGCATCCTCTAAACTGTTTTGTTATTGGCCTACAATGAGCAATTAGTATGTTTAGTAATATTTTATGTCTCTCTAATAATGTATATTATCAGGCCTATGTCAGTCCGTTTTATTGCTTTAGCATTGTCAACTTACGACCAAAAGTACCATGCTTTGTTTCTGGTACCCATGAGGTAAGTACTTATATCATTTTATGTGTGTTTTTGTGTTTTAAACATACCTGCGTCTCCTTAGGACCAGGGGCGTCCCCTTAGGATTTTGCTGCCCTAAGGGGACGCATCTCTTATTTATCTTCTCTCTCCTACACAATATGATATAAAGTAAAAATGTTAGTGCCTGGTGAAAATATAAGCTTTTTGCTATTTATCCCCCTTACCCTCAATTTCCTATCTCTTATAGGCAAGTGGAAGCAACTCGTAAAAAAAAAAAAGTATGTAAAAATGCGTCTGCATTGGTACTCGTACCCTAAGGTAGGAGGGAAAAAAAATCTATAAAGCAGAAATCCCGTAAAACAGGACTTGTCATTATGCAGACAAGACTCTGTGTTTTACCCTATATCTTCCTTATACAGTAATACATTTGCGACCCCCCTAAAACCATATTTTGTCATTACCCTAACCTAACAACCTAACCTAACCTGGGGGCTGCTGCCCCCAGACCCCCGCAGGGTTAGTATTGATATAGAATTTGACAAAATACTAAAACTACGGTAAAAAAAATGAAAAATATTAGTTCTCAGCTGATCCAAGATGGCCACCTGGCCATCACCCTTATTTAACCCACAAAGTCTAAGGAAAAACAATTTAATCTGCAGCGGTTAAGACATATATTGTGGTGACTAATACTCTAATACAAAGCAATAGTATACATTTAGAACATTATATCCCATACGTGACCTAAAATCCAGTTTGTCCGGCTACCCTATTGGGTAAACCTGACTTTTTGGACCGACAGCGATTTCAGTAAGTTAGGCTATAGGCCTAGGCCTAGCCTAGGATTTTTTTTTTGAATTTAATTTTTCCTTCAGATATAGGCTTAGGCCTAGCCTAGCCTAGGCCTAGGGTAAAACGCCGATGAAAGTACCGTCGGTCAATAAAAAGATAATAGTCAAGGACACTACATCCGCCTTATTAGAAACAATTTATTAGGGAAAATAGTGACCAATAGAATCGCCATATTTTTTTCATTAGGCTATACAGTGGAGCCCCCATCCTAGCTGCTAATCGGTTCCGCAGAAATAGAGCTAGGATTGAAACAGCCAAGATCGGGGCACTGTTCTTATGGGGAAAATTCAATCGGTTCCGTGCTCATGCCAAAATTTGCGTCTTTTTCTATTTTTTGCCTACGAAAACATGTTTTATTGTACACAAATTAAATTTTATGCATTATACTGTATCATATAATACACCATAGAATAAGTTTTTAATAACTAGAAAATAAAAGGCCCAATATCTAAACAATTACCGCACTTTTTCCCAGTGTTAGGCTATGAAAACATGTTTTTTTGTCTAGGCTACATCAAGTTACTGTATTTACAGGGTGTCAATCCAGAAAATATGAATTGTGTTATCATTATGGTTTATTATTTTGTTATCATTATAGCGCGGCAAAGGCGCGAGCTCTAGGGAGGTCCGGGGGCATTCCCCCCAGATTTTTTTTTGGAGAATTTAGGTGTCTAAAACAGTATTTCCTGCAATAAAAAAACAATCAAGATGGAAAATATGGATACCAAAATTGTCAATTTAGCCTAGCCTACCTTTTTTTTTTTTTGGGGGGGGGGGGGGAGAGTTTCTGTTATCATTATACAAAAAGTTGATTTGCGTTATCACTAAAAAAATAGCGTCGTTAGGCTAGGCCTAAAAAATTTCGCATGATAGAAACAATGCCCCAATCTACAGTATTTATGGTTAGGACTGTCATTTAGCCATGTCTATATTATTATTTACAATGCATAAGATTTAGGCCTAGGCTACTTGAATAATTATTAGGTCAATATTTACGAGTCACACCACAGCTGGAATCTCATTTCTAATGGTAGTTTTGGGTTCCTATCATTGTATGTTTCATTACTATATACTTTTTATCCACCGGAAAATATTATGTTTTCTTGTTTTTTTATTTTTATTTTTATTATTATTTTTTTTTTTAGCATTAACCTAACCTAAATGTATTTGGGGGCTATTAGGTTAGGTTTTTTGGTTAGGTTAATGCTACCCTAGGCTAAAAAAAAAAAAAAAGCCAAGAAAAAAAATATTTTCCGGTGGATAAAAAGTATATAGCAATGAAGCATAGAATGATAGGAACCCAAAACTACCGTTAAAAATGAGATCCCAGCTGTGGTGTGACTTGTAAATATTGACCAATTATTATTCAAGTAGCCTAGGCCTAAATCTTACGCATTGTAAATAATAATGTAGACATGGCTAAATGACAGTCCTAACCATAAATACTGTAGATTGGGGCATTGTTTCTATCATGCGAATTTTTTTAGGTAGGTTCTAAATTCGTACAGCCACCCCTCAAGTACCCATTTCGCCCCAAATACATCCAATAAATACATATTATGAGGAAAAGACGTATTATGAGAAGATTACTTACCACACAAATTTTATTATAAATCATTGTCATAGCCTACTTAGCCTAGCCTAGCCTAGGCTAACATCGTCTAGGCTAGGCAATTCAATCGCTTTCGTCCGACATGGACTGGTCTTTGCTGTGTTTTGAGCATGAAATTCCTTCATTGCTACCACCAGGCCAACCATCCCTATCACTAGATGTACTAGAGGTTATAATAAACGTGAGAGATAAGGGGTTCAGGCACAAAAAGGTATGCAAACGGTTGTTTTGTCAACACAGATACTAGCTAAACTGCAAGCGTCTGCTTAGTGATGACATCATACAAAGATGGCGGCATATTGCGCATTTGACGAACGGATCTCGGATTCACTCGGATTTCGTCTCTAAACGGCAAGCTACTGGCAGATTCTTTCGTTATGTTAAAACAAAATTATTGTTTTTGTTTGTGTTCTAGTTTTATGTCGAGTTTTTCGTTATTTTTGCTATTTTTCGGGTTTCGGCTGGGATTTTGATGCGAGGAATGAGGCTTTTGGCGCGAGAATTGAAATGGGGAATATTTGGTGTGTGGTGCGAGGATTGAATCAACGAAGACCGGTGTAGCGAGGATGGGGGCTCCACTGTAGTCCGCATGGAGGATTTTCATTATCGATAACTTAAAAAAAACTGATTTCAAAGAAAAATACACCAACAATCTGTCAAAGATGTCAAATAGCGGGGGTGTGGGGGCGGCAGCCCCCACCCATAATACTAGGATAGGTTAGGCTAATGTCCTTTCAAAGGGGTATAGGCTAGTAAACACTAGGATAGCCTATACCTGGTCAAAGGTAAGAAGAAGAAGAAGAGTCCTGATGTAGTCTCCTTGAATGTTACCAATAAAAATACCGATTTTCATTTGCACATTACGCATAGGCCTATAAAAACTTTCTGTATATAACTTTCATTGGTATATTCATAAAGAGCACGCTCTAAGCTATTCATAAGTCACTTAAAACACTAAAATCGGCTTACGGTAGCCATGTAATAACATGGTGAACCTTCGTGAAAGTGGCGCAAAACGGCAAATTTATTGGTGGATGGTGGAAAGTTCTGGGTTTACCGGATGTTGGTACCACCTATAACATTGGTAATTTAATTCATATCTTTCTTATACCCCCTACATATGATTCAGAAAGCCTTCAGTTTTGCATATACAGTATATGCATATTTTGTACCTAGGTCACATAATAATACTTAATTCGAATACTTACCGAAGTCGATGTTAGGCCATCAGAATTGTCTCAATATTATCCTATTTTCACCAATTTAAAGCAGTTCCTCGTTGTCATACACAACGTTCAGTTATTCACAATTGTAAATCATGTGTGGAAATGCTGATACTAAAGCTACATTCTCCATATTAGCCTGAAATAAGACGAGAAACCGAAAATCCGCCTTTTTTCTTCACTGAATGAGTAAGACTGGCCTCTTAGTTCTTAATCCATTACACTATTCTTCAATTATATACGAAAACTACATAAAAGCATGTCAATAAATAAATGTAACACATATTTATTACACAATTCGCAATTTATAGCCATTATTTGCAAGGTAATTACAAAAAATTACCATTAGACATCGTAGTTCGGAAAATGGCTTTGGCTTCAACTTGATACACTTATGGTGACCATATCTTACTTTGAAATATATAGAATATAACATATAAGAGGTAGATTTATGCGATAAAGGTAGCATCAGGCCACCCAAAACAATGGTCCTGTACATTTATTGACCGACCGCAAAAATCGCGTACGTTTTTATAAAAATCTGTGTTTTGCCACAGGGTGCTTTTCATACCTCAAAATTCGAACACACTCAGCCAAAACGTTTTCAGTCCTGTCCCGGTAGCCATTTTGAATGCAGGTGATCTAGTTTTGTGAATATGAAGAAAGTTTTAGACCTTGTCCGCACCGTGAATCGGCGAATCTTGCTCTGCCTCGCAGATATATTCACTTAATAACTTGTAGGAGCTATGAAAATGCTTAAATATGATATATTTTACCTTTAAAGTGACAATTTATAGTGTGTGCTTCCAGCTGTTTTGTGTAAACAAACCGATGAAGAAAAAAAGGAAGTATAATCCCCAGCTGAAGTTGGAGGTTCGCAATTATGGTAGGTGAGACCGGAGTACTTTTATCGGCGTTTTACCCTAGCCTAGGCCTAGGCCAGTGTTGTTTTACACTGAAGAAGAGCTGAAATGAGTATTTACCCATTATCCAACAATCTAAAAACACGCCCCCCACTAGTGGGGAGGGTTATGAAGTTCAGGGAAAATGAGGGGTTAAAAGCGTAAAAATACAATAATAGGCCTAGGCCTATAGCGTTTTGTATCAAAACTTGGCTCGGGTTTTCCCTAATTGCAAACCCATAAAACCCAATTTTGTGAATACCCGAGCCAACTTTTGACGAAAGCTGGCTCGGATTTCACGGGGTGGAGTGGGTAGCCTAATATCTTATGTTATAAAAATAGTCAACTTTGGGAAGACATTAGCCTAACCTAACAATCTTACCTAACCTATCCTAGTATTATGGGTGGGGCTGCCGCCCCCACACCCCCACTGGTTGGGTTAGTTTTTTTTTTTTTTTTTTTTTTTTTAATGTGCTAGGCTATTAGCCTAACCTAACAACCTAACCTAACCTAGTATATGGGTGGGGGCTGCCGCCCCCACACCCCCGCTGGTTAGGTACTGGCTGAAAAAACATTGTTTTACAGTAGACCTAGGCTATATGTGTATTTTAGTTTTTCTCTCCCTTATAATACATTTCAGCTCTTAATGACATATATAGCAATGATGTATATGCTCTACCGGACCTATTAGGCCTAAAAAGATCGATGGGCTAACTGTCGGTCCAAAACATCAGTATAACCGCCTATTGTAATAAATAACATGCCATGTTTAGCCTTAGGCTAGCTCAATTTTTGGGTAGCCTAGCCCATATTGATAATATTCAAGGACACTAGGCCTAGTGCGACGTTATGAGAAACAATTGGTCAATATTTACGAGTCGCACCACAGCTGGGATCTCATTTCTAATGGTAGTTTTGGGTTCCTATCATTCTATGCTTTATTTCTATATACTTTTTATCCACGGGATTTTTTTTTGCTGCATTAACCTAACCAAAAAACCTAGGTAGCATTCAAGGAGACTACATCAGGACTCTTCTTCTTCTTACCTATGACCGGGTATAAGCTATCCTAGTGTTTACTAGCCTATACCCCTTTGAAAGGACATTAGCCTAACCTAACAACCTTACCTAACCTATCCTAGTATAATGGGTGGGGCTGCCGCCCCCACATCCCCGCTATTAGACATCTTTGACAGATTTTTGGTGTGTTTTTCTGTGAAAAGGGTATTTTCAATAACAAAAATCCTCCAGCGGACTATATGGAGAAAAATATGTTGAATCTGTTGGTGCTTATTTTCCCTAATAAATTGTTTCTAATAAGGCGGATGTAGTGTCCTTGAATATTATCAAAACCTAACCTAACCTAACCTAAATGTATTTGGGGGCTATTAGGTTAGGTTAGGTTTTTTTTGTTAGGTTAATGCTAAAAAAAAAAAAAAAAAAAATCCTGTGGATAAAAAGTATATAGCAATGAAGCATAGAATGATAGGAACCCAAAACTACCATTAGAAATGAGATCCCAGCTGTGGTGCGACTCGTAAATATTGTCCAAACAATTTATTAGGGAAAATAGGCACCAATAGATTCGCCATATTTTTCTCTAGCCTATATAGTCCGCATGGAGGATTTTCGTTATCGACAACTTGAAAAATACCCACTTCACAGACAAATACAGTAAGCCTACACCAAAAATCTAAGTCAAAGCGGGGGTGTGGGGGCGGCAGCCCCCACCTATAATACTAGGATAGGTTAGGTAAGGTTGTTAGGTTAGGCTAATGTCCTTTCAAAGGGGTATAGGCTAGTAAACACTAGGATAGCCAGTATAACTAAATAAGTTGGTCACCAATTATTTTGCAATATTTGAAAACAAATATGGATTTTATATACTCTAAACATCATATGAAAATGTGTTTTAAGCCTCGGCCAAACCTAATAAAAATATATGGTACTAAAATGGAAATTTTTCGTAACATGGTTGTCAATACCTTCCTATAGACGGCACCGATTCGTACACACGCCATTTTCACCTGTCTCCCGAGGTCTGTCCACCAGCTTTGCCACACTGTGTTATTGTAGAAACTACAAGAAATAATACGAATGCTAGACTACTCGGCCCACGGGACAGCTCGGCCTTTCACAACCCTTATTTGCTTCGACAACATAAACACGATGTAGATGGCTATATTGATCATTTTGGAATCACTATGTCCCTATCTATTTATGTATCTATCTTTTCGTTTCATCAAACGAGTGACAATTCATTTACTTTTATTTCTCGTATTGATCATTTTGGAATCACTATGTCCCTATCTAACTTAACCTAACCTAACCATAGCATAACATGGGGCCGAGCTGTCTCGCTGTCGTGGCCGAGTTGTCCAAAAGTGGGCCGAGCTGTCCGAGCCGAGTTGTCCCATGGGCCGAGTCGTCCAGTCACCAATAATACTGCTGCCCTGAAAGTATTTACAGAACATGGGTGCTTGCCTAGTTGCCTACTGATGTGACGTGTAAGAGGTAAGATTTATTTCGCATAGGTTTAAACTTCCGGAAATTAATGGGTAATACCACGTACTGAGTACTATGAATCCTCTGTAGCTGGCATGCAAAGGCTAGTTTAGTATCCCACGTACTGAGTACTATGAATCCGCTGTTGCTGGCATGTAAGGGCTAGTTTAGTATCCCACGTACTGGGTACTATGAATCCGCTGTTGCTGGCATGCAAGGGCTAGTTTAGTATCCCACGCACTGGGTACTATGAACCCGCTGTTGCTGGCATGCAAGGGCTAGTTTAGTATCCCACGTACTGGGTACTATGAATCCGCTGTTGCTGGCATGCAAGGGCTAGTTTAGTATCCCACGCACTGGGTACTATGAACCCGCTGTTGCTGGCATGCAAGGGCTAGTTTAGTATCCCACGTACTGAGTACTATAAATCCGCTGTTGCTGGCATGCAAGGGCTAGTTTAGTATCCCACGTACTGGGTACTATGAATCCGCTGTTGCTGGCATGCAAGGGCTAGTTTAGTATCCCACGTACTGGGTCTAGGTTAGGTTAGGTTGGGTTGTTTGGTTAAGTTAATATACAGTACTAGGTCTCAGAAACAAGATTCGTAGTTGCGGTAGTATTTACAGATACGCCCGAATACCGGTACTAAATGGGCGGCGGGCCAACCGCCATGTTGTATCCCACGTAGGCCTACTAGGTACTACGGACACATTGTAGGCATTAGGTGTGGATTAGGCTTGTATCCAATGTACTAGGTCTATGTTACTGGATATTTATGATTTAAATAAGTGCTACGTTTTCGATAAATCTGGTTATATGGCTTTGCAATTAGGGAAATCATGAGCCGATTTCCGACATTTCGTTAGTCTTTTTCGATTCTCAAAATCCGATCCAAGTTTTGCCAAAAATTGGCTCGAGTTTTCCAAAATTATGCTTTTTGGGGTTTGCAATTTAGGGAAACATTAGCCAAAATTCTAAATTAGGTTACTGTAATTTGTTTACTCTTAAAACTCGCAAAATCCGAGCCAAGTTTTGCCAAAACTTGGCTCGGGTTTTCCAAAATTCGGGTTTTATGGCTTTGCAATTTCGGGAAACCTGAGCCAAATTTCTAAATGAGGTTACTGTAATTTTTTTGTCTCCAAACTCAAAATCTGAGCCAGCTTTGGCCAAAACTTGGCTCGGGTTTTCAAAATTTTGGGTTTTAGGCCTTTGAAATACCTTAAAACCCGAGCCAAGTTTTGCTAAAATACGTTTTAATCGCCGTTTTACACATTTAACCCCTCATTTTCCCTGTACTTCATAGCCCTCCCCACTATCGGGCGGCGTGTCTTAAGATCGTTGCATAATGGGGAAAACTGTTTCGCCGAGGGTTGTAATTATTTCCAAACACTATATATTGATGAAAACTAACAGGGAAAAATAAAAAAAATCCATGGGAAAATTAGTGACCATCTTATTAAGTTTTTCCGGATAGCCTATACCCGGTCAGAGGTAAGAAGAAGAAGACGAAGAGTCCTGCAGTAGTCTCCTGTGAATGCTACCGTCAAAATAGACGGGAACATGATGGTGAGCGTCCGCGTAGTGTAAACAAGACGGGCGGTACACCCGTTAACTACATTCTTGCCTAGGATTTTCCAGTTAGGTATGAATTATTGAAATGGCTGAGGTATGAAATAAAGTTCGTACGAGGGGGGGTCCGGGGGGCGAACCCTCCCGGACGCCGGCGAAATGTGATAATAAAAAAATGTTAAAAAGGAAATTTTAATAATTAAAACTAGCCTAAACTAAATAATTATTTTACTAGGCTAGCAAAAAAAAAAATGGGCTTGGGTTACCGGGCCCTGGGGCTCGGGGGGCTTTGCCCCCCCCGGACTTCCTACTAATAGACCTCCTACTATAGTATGGGCTAAGTTGCTAACTAGGCCTAACCTTAAAATCGTGTAGGCCTAAGTGAGTTAGTCTAATAGGCCTAGGCTATAGCCGGCTACGCCGCTACATTAAAATAGGTTAGGCAGCTAAGGCAGCTAGCCCTGGCTGTCCTACTGCAGCCCTAGGCTAGGCTAGACTTGTCAAAATCACTGTTTCTGCTTGCCATGTGAGATGTGACAATGTCAGTGCTATAATTTAATTTAATAGATAGATTCATGCATAGTGTCGACTGTTGACTCCTTCATTCATGGCCAGGAATTGAGGCCAGAGCTGCCAGGTCCTGAGACTCCAAACCAGGGACCAGACCCCAGACTGGTCTGGCAATAGGGTAGATATATAAATAACTAGCTTAAAATATGACTAAATCACATTTACTTACCCTAGGCCTAGGCCTTATACTGTAGGCTGTCCATAAAAGCAGTCTGTGTCAATGTGCCATTTGTAAGTAATTCTAATATAACTAAAATGCAGGAAACATTTTAAGTTCACTACATTCCCTATGACAATATGATCAAAATGGCGAATGTGTTTCTCAGTCTTCCTGCAGATTTTGTTACCTAGGCTATTGTTGAAAAATCCCAACCATAATTTTCATACCAGGGCAACTCGGCCTGGAGTTAAATTTCATACTTGGAGTTTTTAACTACTTTTTTAACACTAAAATCCCCATTTTGGGGGATCCACATCACCACCGACCGTCAGAGTTTATGGGACATTAATTTAAAGATGATGTCATGCATTATTACAAGATAAATACAGTAAAATAGCCGACCGACCATCCGTAACTTCATATTTCACATGTTATTAATTTTATAATACATTTATTACCCACTTTTTAAATTATAATCACTATTATTTCATAGGTACACCATCACTTACTACCATGAAGATGATTATACTCATTATTACTAGGAAAATAGGCCAGGAAATTGTTATTTTAGCATCTCGATATTTCATACGCCGAGATAATTTGCACTATGAAAAATACTCGGCGAGTCAGTTCAGTTCAGTTGCTGGTCGGGAAGCTATGCCTTTGCAACGGCGCCTCCCTTTTGTCGTGTTTTCAGTTTTCTAATTTGACAGTACAATTTATTATGTGCTAGGGCAGCTAGGCCCTATGTGCTATTTTTTCTTTCTTGCTCTTCTTTCTTGCTTGTTGATCTTGGTTCTTGTTTCTTCTTACGTCTTTATACAGTACTTCCCTAGTTATAGAGTACACTCGACCCTCGCAAATCCGGACTTTCAACAATCCGGACACAATCCGGAGTCCGGTCCGATCGTCCGGTAGTGCGTACCGTAACGCATACTTGTCCGAATACTTAAAATTTTGTCCGGTAGGTGGCTCTCGCGACGGGTGACGCCACCCGTTCCCGCCTAGTCATTCAAGCTTGTTTACAACCCGCCGTGCGACTACCTGGTTATTAAGGTGTTATTATCGACTTTCATTGCCAGCCACCATGCCCCCCAAGCCTCAAAAGACTGTCAAGCGGGTAAAGGTTACTCTGAGTGTAGAACAAAAGCTAGAACTGATAAGGAAGCTTGAGAATGGTCGTACAGTGCTCCAGGTTTGTGAGGAGTATGGGTGCAAGAAGCAAACCGTCTCCGATATACGTAAGACCAAGGACAAGTTAAAGAACTATGCTGCTAAATTTTGTGTCGAAGGCAATAAATCTAAAACTGGCAAAGCAAGACCAAGGAAAAATATGACCACAGCTGATCATTCCCAGCTAGATGCAGCTGTACTGAAGTGGTTTCTTCAGGAGAGGTCTAGTGGCGTGAATGTACGGGGTGTGGAGATTATGACCGCCGCAGTGAAGCTGGCTGAAAATTTAGGCCTAGCTAACTTTAAGGGTAGTGATGGTTGGTTATGGCGGTTTAGGAATCGACATGGATTGTTTAATGTTAAAACTCATGGGGAAAGTGGGAGTGCAGACAGTTCTGGGATAGAAGCTTTCCGTGCTCGTTTCCATAAGCTTGTGGAGGAAGAGAACCTAACCCTCTCTCAAGTATATAACGCCGATGAGACTGGATTTTACTGGCGTTCTATGCCCAAAAATACCCAGGCAACGAAGCATGAGGGGAAAACAAAAGGAAAGAAACTATCCAAGGAACGATTATCAGCCCTGTGCGGGGGAAATGCCAGTGGCACGCACCGTCTCAAGCTGGCGATTGTGGGAAAAAGCAAGAGGCCACATGCAATGAGGAACCTAGACATCGAAACAGAACTGCCAGCCAAGTATTACCACAGCAAGAAAGCCTGGTTCAACTGCGCTATTTTTACTGCATGGTTTTTCGAATACTTCGTGCCTGCTGTCATGAGATATCAAGTGGAAGTTTTGTGCATCCCCAGAGACGAAGTGAAGGCAGTTCTATTGTTGGATAATGCCCCAGCCCACCCCAGCGCTGATATATTGGTCTCACCTGACGGGCGAATTAAAGTTGTGTACCTCCCGCCTAACACCACAGCACTTATCCAGCCCATGGACCAGGGCATTATTAGCGCCCTCAAGAGGAAATATACCAGGAAGTACCTCAATGAAGTCCTGGTGGTGCTGGAGGACGAGTCCGACTCAGTACAGGACACTCGTGGGGCACGCACACTGGCTAACATCAAAGCCTATAACATCCGCTCTGCTATTTGCAATCTTTGCTCTGCTTGGGATAGCCTACAAATTTCCACCTTAGCCAACTGTTGGAAACCATTCCTTCATGCCGATGATGATCCCAACGACTTCGAGGGGTTTGGTAATGATGCGGCTGCTGATTTCCACAACCTATTGAGGAATGCTGGGGAAAAGGATGTCACTGTGGAAGATGTTCAAGATTGGCTGGACGAGGCAGAGATAGTACCAGGGCATGAAATTTACACTCATGAACAGATCGCAGAACAGATCCAGAGCCAAGAAGCAGAAGAAGAGAGCAGTGACGAGGAAGAGGAACCAGTAAACCGACACAAACTATCGTCACTGAGGGCCAGTGTGGACGACCTGATTGCCTTCACTGAATACACTCCTGAGGTAGCGTCACACTACACCCAGCTACGTTTACTCAGGGAGGCAATCATACTGAAGCAGCACCAAGTGGGTAGGCAGATGAAAATCCACTCTTTCTTTCGCCGGCCAGCCACAGCCACCCTAGCCACCACCCAGGAGCCTCAGCCGGGTCCCAGTAGTGCCACCACCCAGGAGCCTCAGCCAGGTCCCAGTAGTGCCACCACCCAGGAGCCTCAGCCGGGTCCCAGTAGTGCCCCCGACCATCGCCGGCCAGCCACCACCCAGGAGCCTCAGCCGGGTCCCAGTAGTGGATGTGGATGTGAGGTGGATGATCCGATGGTCGTGGATTCGACCTCGGATTCTGATTAACCCCCTTCAATCAACCCCTGTACATAGTGTAAATAGAAGATTTAGGATAAGGTGAGTACTGTACAGTACTGTATATTATGTAACTTTTATTTACTGCTAGGCTATTAATATTAATAATGTGTGTGCGTATGTGTATGCGTGTGTGGCCCCCCCGTACACTATTTTCTGAATCCGGACTTTTCCTGAATTCGGACAAGGCCCAGTCTCTTTTAGTCCGAATTTGCGAGGGTCGACTGTATAGAGGGCGCTCGCATCGTCAGTTATGTTTTTGTAAACAAACAAGAAGGTGCCATTGTAAAGGCTTCACCTGAGTGGCAAGTCGCAAGTGGAAGATAGCTACGAGTTATCATGTAATTTTTTGTTTGGATAGGCCTATATACCATTGTTATGGGAATTTTGTATGTGCTAATGAACAATGAGAGTTTGCAAATGATGACCATTAGCTTAGAGTAACGAGACATTCGAGTTTTGCGGACTTTTGAGAGTCTGCCTGCCAGCAGCCAGACCCCAGGCCAATCAAGGGAATTTTTGGTTAAGCAGCCAAACTGGTATGAATTTTGAAATTTTCTCTATTTCGGTATGACTAAAGGATTTGACCTATTTTGGCACACTGACTAGGTAAGGTTGTTAGGTTAGGCTAATGCCCTTTCAAAGGGGTATAGGCTAGTAAACACTAGGATAGGCTATACCCCGTAATACCCGGTCAGAGGTAGGTGATACGCCCGATAACACAACTCGACAAGAATGTTAAGTGTGGGCATCGGCTACCGCCAGCCTTGTTTACACTACGCGTAGTGGTGTCGGACCTTTGCCAAGTTTGCCATCATGTTCCCGTCTATTTTGACTGCCTTTGGATACAATAATATGTTGGGGGCTTTGCCCCAAAGCCCCCATGACATATTGTCATCATCATATATGGGCTATTGCCAGCAGGGAGCAAATTACCGAAAAAATCGCTGTCAAAATAGACGCGAACTTAACCACGGCGATCGACAAATGTAAACATGACGGCGGTGGGGGAGGCGTCGGACCTTTGCAATCATGTTCCCGTCTATTTTGAATGCCATTGGATACAATAATATGTTGAGGAGGAGCTTTGCCCCCCTCACCCCCCATGACACATTTCCATCATCATATATATTGCCAGCAGGGGGCAAATAACCAAAAAAATCGCCGTCAAAATAGTCGCGAAGTTAACCGCGGCGATCGCCCTTTGTAAACATGACGACCGTACGCCCGAACTCTACATCCATCCCCACAACTCTTGCCGTACAAAATTTATCACCAACCCCATTATAGGTTTGACTCCTGCAAGGAGATAAAGAAAACCTAATATTTAGTAGTGGCCCCGTAATCATTGACGATTATGCCTATTACATAAGGCTACCTCTTCAAACGCTCATAAGCGTAGTTTGAATCTACCGCCGCAGAGCTCAGAGGAACCTTCATCATAAGCACACGCAAAATCACTCATGGTTCGTCTTTATGATTGGGTTCTCACTACGAAAAAAACTTTGTAACAAATAAAAAATAAAAATAAAATAAGAATAACTATTCATAAGCTTTCCATATTCCGTGGATGTACTTCTGTGGATTCTTGGACCAGACGCTGACTAGCGCATTGTTCCGCCTTAACTGACATATCAAGTATATATACCAAAATCCTTAATACATCAACGAATGGGAAGGGGATGGTCGGGAGGGCCCCAGTCGTCAATGATTACGGGGCCACTACTAAATATTAGGTTTTCTTTATCTCCTTGCAGGAGTCAAACCTATAATTTATTAGTGGCCCCTCCATCATTGATGATTATGCCTGATATCTAAGACTGGAGGGGGACATTCGTAATCATATCATAACCATTGCAAATAGAATAGGCAGATAATCAAACAACCACATAGTATTCTTACTTTGTAAAAATCATATATTTATGTATAAACTTTATACAACATATAAAAAGGGGTACAAGCAGGGGCGTGCTTAAAGAAGCCTGCTTGAGGAAAAAAGGTAACTATGAGAATCTGTTCACAGATCTGAAAGTTAAAGGCACCCCACTTAAATTAAGTGGTGAAAAATAAATGGATGAAGAGGTGCGGGAGAGGGTACAACAGGGGAAGAGGGTTGTAGGAATGCTAAAAGCAGTAACAAGAAATAGGGTGGTCAGTATGGAAGTGAAAAAGTCCTTGCATGACAGTGTGGTAATCCCGACACTGACTTACGGAAGCGAAGCATGGACGTTGGTTGAGAGACTCAGACCAAGAGTGAGAGCAGTGGAAATGAATTACTTAAGGAGTGCATGCGGAGTTACATGGAGGGATAGACAGACTAATGAGGAAGTAAGAAGGAGGTGTGGTGTGGAGGTAGATGTGCTGGAAAGTGTGAAAAGGAACAACTTGAGATGGTTCGGCCATATGGAACGTATGGAAAGCGAGAGAATGACTAAGAGGGTGTACGAGAGCGAGGTGGAGGGACAGAGGGGGAGAGGTAGACCGAATATGAGGTGGAAGGATGGAGTGAGGAACTACATGAACGAAGGCGGTGCTGGTTGGGGGGAGGGGCGTCGACTGACTGGGGACAGAGGTGCATGGGGGCGGTTCGTTCGTGGCCACCCCTTCGGGGATCACGGCGTCAGGCAATAGATAGATAGATAGATAGAAAAATAAAACTATGTTTACATGTGCACATATTTAGTAGCAGTCTCTACGTTTCCAACGTAGGGCTTATGATCTCAGCCGCTACCACAGCGGGCCGCTTTATCGGTACTCACGCGAAGTAACCAAATAATCTCTAGAGTTGCATCTCAATTCACTACTAGGCACGTTGTACACACTCCGAGACGACTAGGAAAGAAGAGATAGCGAAGGAGAGAAAGAATTGTTATAGTTACCCATTTAATCTAGCTGCTCTCCTCTGAGCCATGCTCCATGAGCCTGTGCCAGGACCTGCCAAAGTATCAGTCACTTCGCGCCCACCGTCGATGTCACACGCCTTTTTTGTCTGTGCTTCGCGAGTGCCTGCTTTGCATCCCCTTCGCTTCAACTATTAGTGAGTGTGAGCCTTTTCAGGCTGTTGAGGTTTTAGAAGGATGTTCAGTGATGTAGGCAGCACTTTACTACGGCTTTATGGCGTGTGCGCGTAGTGCTGGAGACGTGTTTATTTATTTGTTTTCTTCGGGGTGGTTGGTCCTCAACGCCGCGTATCGGTCGTTGTGTGTCTATTCTACCCTCGCTTTTCGGGTTCATGTTCACTTTAACTACCCTTAACGTACCTTGGGGGGGGGGGGGATATGCTTCCCGCGGGATGCATTGTGTTTCTTTCCCTTTGTGACTTTTTGTTTTTTCATATGACTACGTGTTGATGTTTTACAAGACTTGAGCATGAAGTTTCTCTGGATTCTGCTTTGTGTGAGCATAGGCCACATAGCCTTTATTCTCTCACAAACATGCTGCTTTGGTCTCAACTGACCTATAGCCCTTCTGACTTGTTTATTAAACTTGTCCATAGTTGGTGGTCTTGTATTTCGTTCGCATGGTTCACGCTTTTGTCAGTTCCTTTTCGTTTCCCCGGGCCTACTTGACTCGTGGATACGTGGTTCTGGTGAAAATGTTGGTCAAGCCCTAGGCTATCCTCCTTTTATTTTATTAATTTAACGTACTTGTGGGGCTTCTCGGGCAGTGTTTAGCTTTGTTACTAGGTTTTTTCACTTAGGGATTGACGCTGCCCTAGTCTTTTCTCATTTATGTGAATTGTGTAACTAGGCTAGGCCTGTGTTTTTTAACTTGAGCTGACCGCCGTCGGTTTGGGCCACATAGTCCTGTCCTTCTGTTTTCCTCTTGTCTCTACTGACTTGCTGGTTGGTCTTCTACGCTCTTGTTAAGATTTTCATTAATTGTGTGTTTAAGCTAATCGGTTTTTGTCTTGAGCTGCCCGCCGTTGGAATGATCCACACAGGTCCTTTCCTTCTGCCTTCCTTTTGTCTCCACTGACTGGGAAGTCTCGGTCTCGTAGCTCTCGGTTAAATTCTCGTTTTTCTTACAAGTCCATGTTTCTGTTCTTCCCCTGCCTGTGGTTACTTGATCACTGAAAAGGGGGGGGATGTCTGGAAACTGTACGCGATAGGGGCCCCGCTCACAGGGAGGATATGCTTGGACAAGTTGACTCGATTTTCGTGTTTACTCACGTTTTTTCGCCACACAGGCAAGGGTCTTCTGGTGTCCTCAGCTCCTTCATCTTTTTAAATCCGCCCTAGAAGCGCCTTTATCTTTTTGATGTGCCCTGTGCCTTGTCAAGGCCTAGGCCACATAGCTTTTCACTTGACTTGGTTTATGCGCCCTGTTCTGCCCCCCTCTTCATGTACCTGGACAGGGCTTTTTGGACAACGGCTGATTGGCTGTTTTCCTATCCCTTATGTCCTGTTCCTTGTGTCCTCCTTGTATACTGGGAGGACCCAAAGACCACCTGAAAAGTCCTAGGACTCGACCCAAAGTGGCGATATCCTGTGTGTTTTGGATTCCCTCCCCGCCCCTATTTACACTTATAGGGTACTGTTGGGTTGCTCACACTTGACCTTTTCCTTCCAGCTGGTGCCCGCTCTACTGCCGGCTGTCCCTACGCCGCCTCCTCCCTCCGCTCTCACAGAGGGTTCTCAGGTATTTCGAAAGGTACCACTTTCCCCACGATTTTGGTTCGGACCTGTTCCCAGGGTTGGGCCTCGCTAAGGGGCTTGTCCCAGCCCTGGTGTTGAGGGTCTCTGGTGTGGGTGTTTTCTTTTGACTTTCCTGTTATACTTGCTACATAGCTTCTTACTGGATATTGTCTTATTGAGTCTTACATGCTGAATTGGCTCTACTGCCTCATATTGCCTGTCTCACCTCTACTGGTGGGTAATGCTTCCCCATTTTTCAGTGCTGTGATGCCGGCTCCTCCCTGCTCTCGGCCGACGTGTCAGCGGACGGCCTTGCGGGATCACCGGGAATGTTGCCTCCACACGGCCTGCTATGGGAAGGATGTTTACGATCCCCGCCGGTGTGGGGTGTGTCTCTCCGCTCTTCAACTACTCGAGACTCTCCCTACGTCGGCGGAAGGACAACGGACCAGGACGTCTCTACGCCGTTCATGGGACGTCATCTCCCGTCACGTCCAAAGGGTCCTGCACAGGGCTTCTTCCTTCCGTGAGGATGACGTCCGGGTGTTGTTAGGGATCCCATCTACCTACGATGCTGCACGCCGTTCCCGCTCCCCTACTGTTCGTCACTCTCGCTCTCCCCCTACGGCTCGGGGCTCCCCTCCCGGGAGTTCGGGTCAGGCGGGCGGGAGGGCGCGTTCCAGGGAGCGGGCCCCCAGGCATCATGAACATCGTGTGCCTCCCTCCGACCTATCCCTGACTTCTGGAACTTCTGGCAGGACGAAACGTCGCCGATCTCCGTCCCCTGCTGATCGACCCCGTCTTGCTTCTCCTCACCTCAGGATGAGCCCCCCTCCTTCGCAGGGTTCCACGGTCTTCAGGGCCAAACGCCGTCCTGCCCCGCCTGCCGAGGAGGTCGTTCTCCATCCTGCACCATCTTCAGCCTCTGGTGGGGTGGAGTTCGTGCCTCCCAGCCTGTGAGGGGTCCCGGCCTCTTCCCTATGGCGGGCCCGGCTGTGGTGGTCCCGGCGGCGATGCCCTCCACGCCTCCTCCTCAACCTGGGGGTTGCGACGCCTCGATCCCTTGTGGCCAGCAGTCTCCTCCTCGTCTCCCTGACCATTTAGACGATGTTCTTGAGATGGAGGTTGCAGATTTTGATCGGCTGGAGGACGAGGATATGGGGGTCGACTTGTCTTCGGACGGTGCACCTGATTCGGGCCAGGAGGACCCCGACGTGGCGGCACAGTCCTCTCCACCGTCCCCTGAGTTCTCCCCGCTCACAGACCATGGGGCCCGTGGGCCCAGTGAGGCTGGTTCCCTGTCTCCTCTACGGACGTCCTTCCCTCCTGCTGCGGAGACGGAGTTACGGGAGGAGTTGGCGTCTATTCGTCTTGAGATGGCCTCCAATAAGGCAGACATCCTCTCCTCTGTCACGGCGGCCATGGAGGCAGTGGTCTCCCGGTTGGGTACTACTAACCCGGTGCCTCTGCAGACTCCGCTTGTGGCTCCTCTCCCACCTGTTGCCGACCACATCCCATCTCGGCCTGCTCTCCCGGTCGTGGTACCATTGTCATCATCTACTTCATCACCTGCGCCTCCGACACTGCCTACGACTCCTCTCTGGCCCGTTGTTATCCCGGGCCAGGGTTTGGGGTTGTTCTCTCACCCCCTCTCCGTGCCGCCTCTCTCCAAGTTTAAGGTCCCCAAAGTCAAGATGCCATCCCTGTATGGGGATTCTGTTGCTTGGAGAGCTGTGATCGCCTCCAACCCTGAGGGGGCGGTCCACCTGCCGACCGGAGAGCGGGCTGTGCCGGAGGGCTGGGCTATCCAGGTGAATGAGAAAAACATCTTCAGGGCCATTACTCCACAGGGTCTGGTCCCTGAGGTCGATGTGAGGGTGTACCCTAACCGGCAAGACATGCGGTATTTTTCATATCGTCCGTCGGTCTTGCCTTACACTGCCACCAAGCCCTGGGCTGACTACTCCCGCCAAGACCTGTCTGCGGATGTCCACTCCCTCTCTGCCATCTCAGGGACGCCGTACCTCAGGAATGTGCGAGATCGGGACGGGGTCCTGATGCTCGAACTCCCGCACGTCTGTCCGGGTCCCTGGGGTGAATGGATCCGTGAAGCAGTGGAGTTTGGTCAGTCCATGGCTGAGACCTTGCCGGCCATCCCATCCATGGAATCGTCTTTTCTGTCGGGCATGCTCCTTACCTCCTCGGGCTTCCCTCTGCCTGTGTGGGAGTGGCTCAATGCTCCCAAACTGTCGGTGGGCCCCCGTCCGTGTTCCTTTTTCACGGCACCGGAGAAGGCACCACTGGACCGGGACTTTAAGTTCCGTCAGCGAGCGGTGTGCCAACTTTCAACTCTTCTTGCTCAGTTGGAACTGGCGCGGGTTCACCTCCGCCTTATTGAGTCGCTGGAATCGGCTGATCATCGCCAAGGTTTTGAGCATGTCCGACGGATCACCCTGCATTTTGTCCTCAACCCTGTTCAGGACATCCGCCGCTCCCTCCATGAAGCCACTCGTTGCCGTCAACAACTTCGGGTGGCTTTCTGTAAGAAGGCCCCTGCCGACGTCCGCAACCGCCTCCTACTGACTGACCTTCTGACCCCTGGACTGTTCCCTGAGGAGGCTTGGCAAGGGGCTTTCTTACTGGCGCAGAGTGACACATACTCTGCTCAACGGAAGGTGGTGGCGAAGCCCACTTCATCCTCCTCCACCCGCGGGGGCAGGTCTGTCGCCGGCAGAGGGCGCCAGGCTAGAGGTGTGGCCAGGCGACTGGCTCACCGGGGGCGTGGTGTACCCGCCTTCCGTGGTCGTCGGTCCCCGGATCGCCGTCCCCGTCAAGAGGGGATGCGGCGCTGGCAGGCGCAGGGCCCCAGTTCCTCCGCTGCCAGACACAGCCTGGAGGGGGATAGGCCGGAGCGCGAGGCTCGTCCATCGTTTCGGCGGGGCGGGGGGACGTCTGGAGGAGGCCGTGGTGGCTCTAGCTCCCACTACGATAAGTCCAAGAGGGGCTCCGCGCCAAAAAATGCGTAGTTCCTCCTGGCCAGTCCCCTCTTCCCTCGCCCGACCATCTCGTCGAAGCGGTGATGGGCCTGACACAAGGCGCCCGCACCGGCTTCTTCCGCCCCCACTACCGGCAATGGCCCCGCCGGTCGTGGGCGCGTCGGGTGCTCAAGAAGGGTCTGACTTGGAGGTGGAGGTCCAGGCCTCCTCTCAGGTGCCCTCCCCGACAGCGACCAGTGTCTCAGGAAGTGGCCCAAGTGATCATGTCCATGCACGAGGAAGGCGTTATCAAGGAAATATCTTCTACACAAAAGGTATTTCTGTCTCATGTGTTTCTGGTCCCAAAGAAGGACTGCGCTGCTATGAGGCCGGTGGTAGATCTCTCAGTCCTCAACTCTCACATTGTGAACACCCGTTTCCGCATGCTCACCATCAACCAGGTACGCCTGGCACTCAAGCCCTTGTCTTGGGTGGTCACCCTGGATCTGAAGGATGCTTATTGGCATGTGCCGATGGCTCCTCGGTTCCAGGGCTGCCTCGCACTGCAGTCGGATCAACGGGTGTTCCAATTCACCAGACTACCATTCGGCCTCAACATAGCACCGCGGGTCTTCACCAAACTGGTGAAGCAGGCTCTGACCCCCTTGCTCTTACAAGGGATTCAGATCCTGTTTTACCTGGACGATTGGCTCATCTCCGCAGACTCTCTCACACACTGTGTACAAGACACGCTCACTGTAGTCAGACATATCACAAACCTGGGGTTCAAACTAAACATTCCCAAGTCCTGCCTCTCACCGTCACGAGAAGTGACGTGGGTGGGCTTGCACTGGGATCTCCAAAGCGCCACCGTTTCCCAGAGTCGGGTGAATGCAGCGAAACTTCGAAGGAAGCTCTTTGTCGTGTTGCACTCGATCTCGATAACACGAAAAATCTGGGACTCCCTACTAGGGTCTTTGAATTGGGCGTCTCTGACCGTGCCCTTGGGCCGGCTCCGACTAAAACGCCTCATTCAGCTGGGCAACAGGCACTTCCCTATCTCGCCCCCTTACCGTTTGTGGACGGTACCGCGCTCAATACATCTGAGACTGACACACTGGGTCGCTCGGGGCACGCTCTCTGCGGCTGTGCCCTGGACTGCTCCTCCGCCGACCATCTGGGTAGATGCGTCGAGCGAGGTGGGGTGGGGCTATCAATCAGACATGGGACATCAAAACCACGGCAGGTGGTCGGGGCTCTCACACTTCCACATCAATGCCCTGGAACTGTTGGTACCGTTGTTCTTCCTGCGGGATCACGGACTGGCCCTCACGACCAAGTCGGTGGCCTTCAGGATGGACAACATGTCCGCGGTTCATTGTATCCAAAAGCAGGGCTCCTCCAGGTCTGTTGTGCTCCAAGACCTGGCGGAGAAATTGTTTTACCTGGCCGATTATTACAGCATCACCCTGCATGAGACTTACCTGCCCGGGACGGCCAATCTTTGGGCGGATGCTTTGTCGAGAGGACAGAGCACCAAGGTAGAATGGTCATTAAGACAAAGCGTTTTCGACGACCTCGCAGCCTCCTGGGGCCATCCGCAGGTGGACTTGTTCGCCTCCTCAGGGACGAACAAGCTGACGGACTACCTCACCCGCTGGACTTGTACTCAGGCGGGGGGGCCGGATGCCTTCAGCGAGGACTGGAGCAGGTGGCAGTCGATTTACGCTTTTCCACCGCCCGACGCACTGCTTATGTGAAAAGTCCTACACAGGCTGAGAGAGTACCGTGGCAAGGTTTGGTTAATCGCACCCCTCTGGCCGGCCCAAGCCTGGTACGCTCAGCTGAAGCGATGGTGCCCGAGTCCCGTTCCCCTGTCTGTCTCAGACTTCCACTTGGGACAGATTGGAGACCTAGGGACCTCGTTGGCATTCGCATCGTGTATGTTTGTGAGGCAGGGTGGTTACCGAAATATGGACGTTGCTTGACTGATATGCTTAATCAGCACTGGACTAAGGCTACTTGGAAGACTTACGAGTCTCATTGGAATACTTTCACTAAATGGATCAATGACACCGAACAAACAGTTCCGTCGGTTGCGTTAGTCTTCCATTACCTTAATCACTTGTTTGCGACACGCACATACATGTACAACACCATTAAGAACCACCTGTCCGCTATTAGGGAGTCTTTTGAGACCTTGACGGGGCTGGTGCTCCCTCACAAGGAGCTGTCTTTTTTCATGAAAGCCTGCTTTAGGCTCAGACCGCCCCCACGCCAGATACCGCCTCAATGGTCTCTGGCGAAGGCTCTCAGGCTCCTTACCTCACCCATCTACACCACTAACCCAACACCTGTTCATCTGCTTGATAAAACTTTGTTTCTTTTAGCGTTGGCTACAGGAAAGAGGGTCTCGGAGTTGGTTGCCATGTCGAGGGCCCCGAATTGCATGAGTTTTTCGCCTTCCTTGGGGTCAGTCACTTTGGCCCCTTCCGTTCATTTTGTGGCCAAGAATGAACGTGAGGCGCACATTTTTAAGCCGTTTACTGTACCAGCTTTAAAATGTGGGAGCACGCATCATCCGCTATGCCCGGTAAGAGCCTTGCATACGTATGTGCGTGCCGCTGTGCCGACGTCGGGTACGGCGCTCTGGTTGGCCCCTAAGACAGGGACACGGTTAGGCAAACGTGCTGTGGGACTTCATTTACGCCATGTCATTACTGCGAGTAATCCCCTTACGAAGGGCTCCGCTCATGATGTCCGCTCTTATGCAGCGACTGTGAGGTTTCTCAACATTTCCTCACTTTCGGATATAGCCGACACAGGGTTGTGGTCCTCCCACAGCACTTTTGTCTCATCGTACCTGTCCATGTCCACTGCCAGGCCAGGTGTGCCTTGTGTTGCGCTAGGCCAATGTGTCACATGATTCATATCCATCCTGTGTCTCTTCTCATCCCATACTGTATTTTCTTCCTTTCCCTACACTGGGGGGGAGGGGGGGGGTCATTTTGTATGATTGTACAATGCCTTTCTCTCTTTCATTTTACATGTATGTCATCCCTGTTTCGTATTAAGGTTATCTCTCTTACTTCTTTACGTATAGACTCTACTGTCTAGGGGTTACTTGTTTGGTATGTCTATGCCTCATACCCGGTTTTTGTAATTAAAGAGTGTCCTTGGAGATCTTCCGCCTACTGTGCCTTGCCTTCAGATTCTTGTCTTCATGTACAACTTGCCTTCATTCTTCCCATATTGGTGTGCCATTCTCCGGTCGACATGACCTATTCCTTAGCCTGCTGCGGCACTTTTAAGACCCTAGACTGATACTGGTAACATGTACTTCCTTAATATGCACCGTACTGTTACGCTCTTTTTCTGATAATAAACTGATTTGTTTATTTTGTGTCTTTTCTTGGTCCTCTGCTTGTGCTACGGCTTGGGGTTTATGGTTTATTGGATGTCCGCCTCCAATTTGGGATTCAAGCCCTACGTTGGAAACGTAGAGACTGCTACTAAATTGGGAGGTTTGACGACCTCCCTTATAACCAAATAAGGAAAACCTCTTATTTGGTAGCAGTCTCGGAGTATCCAACGACAGAGTATCCCGCCCTCATGCCGATCCCCTGCCCATCCAATCTAAACTGATTACTTGATACCTCGATACTTTGGCAGGTCCTGGCACAGGCTCATAGAACATGGAGCATGGCTCAGAGGAGAGCAGCTAGATTAAATGGGTAACTATAACAATTCTTTCTCTCCTTCGCTATCTCTTCTTTCCTAGTCGTCTCGGAGTGTGTACAACGTGCCTAGTAGTGAATTGAGGTGCAACTCTAGAGATTATTTGGTTACTTCGCGTGAGTACCGATAAATCGGCCCGCTGTGGTAGCGGCTGAGATCATAAGCCCTACGTTGGATACTCCGAGACTGCTACCAAATAAGAGGTTTTCCTTATTTGGTTATAAGGGAGGTCGTCAAACCTCCCAATAAACCCCATTATTCTAATGTGTATATTCCTTAAAATTAGACACAAAAAATAGAATAAATTCTTGTACTATCGCAGATGTACTTACTAAAATGCTACTCGTAGTTGCAACTACTGAGAACTCTTAACCCGTCCAGCCCCAGGGACGCGTCAGACGCGTCGGCGATGTATGTAACGCACAGCCCCAGAGACGCGCCTGACGCGTCACCCTAATTGCGCCGACCGTAACCTCAGGTATAGCCACTCAAGAGGGCTCAGATTTGTATGGGAACTGTGTACGTATCCCACGCAACCGTGCCGATGGTTGAAAACTCTCAAAGTCCACGTGCGTGCGTGCGAGCGCGCAATAACCTGGTTTTTTGGGATAATTGCCTTCAATTTTTTACTCTTGTAAAATCCGTTTTCGGGGGCTCTGTAGGACCATTTTTTAAGCTTTTTGAGCGTTTTTTCGTGGTTTTTCCTTCATTCCTAACCCATTCGCTATTGTTTCTGGAATAAAACCATTTTTTGAAAACCGGCCGGGTTCTGGTGCGCAAACATTACAAAACTAGCCGGGGCTCCACGGGTTAAAAGTAAATTGCTTCAACAGTGTATCCCACTTAAAGAAACAATTGTTGTACATGTCAACAACATTTCCCGTAGTCATTACTACAGAGAAATTTTAATCACAACACTTATACATTGTTTTACAGCTCGTATACTCTGTACATATCCTCCGGCGGGGTCTAGGGTGTCTTATGTTTCACTGACTGCATCCCCCCCCCCCCCTCTTTCTTAACCTAAACAATTAGTGACTTAGAGACCCATCTAGACCCTTTGCCGTATAGCTACACATGGCATTGATGGTTTGTCTAGTGCTACCGACAGGTATCGAGTCAAAAACGTATGATTTGAATCCCATAGTATAGTAGTCGCTATGTCTGCAACAGATTTTTTTTTGAGAAAACGTAAAGATACTGCCCATTTGCGTAAATCGTGGGCCCTACCCACTACGCCGGGATTACTCTCTTTAATGACTTCTACTAGCAGAGAAGCCATAGCAGAGAAGCCATTTTACGTTTCATTAATCTTTTACCTGTACTCGATACCCATAAAGCACCTTGTTGGTTAAGAGGTGCCACTCTCATATATTTGGTTAAAGCTTGTACAGGACACAAATTATGGTGCACTTTACCCCATTTCAACGCCGGTACCGTGAACTCTGAGAAAACATGTTCACTATGTTCATTCTTGGCGATGAACCCTGGGGAAGGTGCAATATGAATGCAATCATTTAGTCTACCAAACCTTATGGTGTTGCTCATCGCCGCCAGCTCAGACACCCTGTTACCAGTTGCCAAAGCCATAAGGAACACAGTCTTTTTTAATAGCAATTCAAAATCTGCCGTATTCTGATACAGACGGGAATGAAGCAAAGATAACGCTTTGTCAAGAGACCAGGTAGGCATGAGCTGACGGGGAGGTGGGCGGAGTTTGAAGCATGCTCTCATTAAACCTGTTTCTTCCGCTTGTGGTATGGTTAGACCTGTAAGGTCAAAGAATGGCACCCTGATAGCTGTTAAGTGATTTTTTAGTCACTACAGATAGACGTTTCTGTTCAAACAAGTAGTTTAAAACTTTAAATAATTAAAAACTAATGCCACCGAAGGTACTGTCTGTTCTGTTCTAACTATCCAAGAAGTAAAGGACTGCCAATGAGATTAATATTGCCTCTTGGTAGATTGTGTGTACTGATTCATAAATTTATCTGTCACGTTTCTACCATACGGAGTTAGCCACTTGGCCTCCTGAATGTCCACAATGCAAAAGTCAGCGAGGTCTCTAGGTTTCTGAATGGGACCAAAGCCCTTGACCCTGATGCCCAAGGTTTGACTGAAAGCCCCAACCTATCGTCCCTGACGCATCCGTGTCCACCCATACCGTCGGCGGAGGAGAGGTCCATGACATGACTGAGTGCAACATTTCCCTCTTCGCCCAGACCGCTAGTAAGCTGTGTATTAATGTTGGGATAGGCCATAATGTTCCCGCCGGTAATAGTGGGAAATATTTGTTGCCCTCCAAGATTAAACGTTTGACTTTCAACCGGCCCAACTTCACAGTTAGTTGAACCCAGTTGAGAGAACCGACTAGAGATTCCCAGAGTCTCCGTGTCGTAGTCAGACTGTGGAGAAACATAAAAAAAAATTTGCGAAATCTGTTTCGATTGTCCACACTCTGACTCAGAGTGAGAGATGCTGTGTCCCAGACCAGCCCTATCCACTGAATTACTCGTGAGGGAACAAGGTTTTGACTTTACTAAGTTGACCTTGAATCCTAGAGATTTGACATGGTTTAACGTAATGTTGACATGAGTGTTGCATAACTTTTCTGTCTCTGCCACCACCAGCCAGTCGTCCAGATACCACAAGATCCTGATCCCCTGTTCTAACATGGGCATCAGGGCTTGCCGGACTAATTTTGTGAATATGCGTGGCGCTAGGTTCAATCCAAACGGCATCCTTTGAAAGACATAAGTCTGATGTATTGTTCTTAACGCCAGAATTTTTTTGAAATCTCTTGTTTACCGGGACGTGCCAATACGCGTCTGTCAGATCTAATGACACATCCACCCTCCCGGCGGAAGTGTTAGCCTGATTTGATTCACTGTCAGCATCCTGAAGGACAATTTGTGAATGTGGAGATTCAAAGAAGACAGGTCTACGACCGAGACAATGAACGGAGGAAGGAAAAACACAGATAAAACAAAAAGGTCCATGTGCCTAAAGGCATCCTCCATTCATAAATTTTTTGTAACAACTGGATTTAAACATTTGTAGATTGTAAGTTTGTGGAAAGCAATTCGAGGGAAGTGAATTCCAAAGAGTAGTAGCTCTGGGGATAAATGAATTCTGATAAGCAAAAGTTCTGCATTGGATGTAAACACCGGGTAAGTCGGGGGGGACTGGGATAATGACATTCTTGGTAATCATCTCCTGAACTAGTGACTCCACCTCTAAAGAAACATGATTGGCCTTTGTCGGCTGACGTAAGCGAGGTCGCCGGAGCCACTGCCAAGTGATGCCTTTGCGTACCACAGTCCTCGTCCATGTTCTTAATGGCCATGCTTGATGACACGCCCGGAATGACCCAGTTAGCAGACTGGGGTTCGCCGGCTGGACCACCCTCTGTTCCAACATGCCTTTGACTGGCCCCGGGAGTGAGGGAGACCTTAGTTTATTGCTGGTGGTGGTGTACCCTTGGACGACTGGCCGGGTTTGGCTGGAGGTGGGCCCTGACCTGGTCGTTGGTGAAACCTGTGGCCTTTACCTGAGAATTTACCCTGTTGATACCTGAACTGAGCCTGACCCTGGGTGGAACGGGACTTTGGCTGATGAAAAGGCTTAGACCCACTAGCTTGAGCTTTCGAAACTGGTTTGGGCTGGGGAGTTATGTCTGATATGACTCGCACATTGGAAGTAGTGAGAGCTGCTGTGCCTGGCACATTGGAAATTGGATCTGACCCAAGAGGAGGGTTAGGTATTTTAGCTAAAGCAATGGATGTAGCCAGAGGTCGCACATTCGTCGACGTCGCGGGAGCTCCCATACCAACTGTAGGAGTTTCCGGCGTAGGGCCAAAGAACTTATTAAGTGCATTTAATAGTAATCCATCAATCTCTTCTGTAGTTACATACCTAGCAGATGACGAACTCCGTGGAGATTCAACAGTACCCTGAGATTCGTCTAGATGGTGACCTGACTCTTCAACTTCCATCTCTGAGACCAGAGAACGCTGTTCTTCATCCCTTAAGTCTGGCCTATCATGGGAAGATCCCGCCGAAGCCGGGACCTCCACATGCCGCCATGTTAAATCTGGGATAGAAGATGGTACATCGGCATCCCGGTGGACGTCAGCCACTACTTGAGTCACAAAAGGATGTGTGCTGTCCTGCCAGGGCTGTGAGTATCGCCATACACCTTGGCTGTGGCTGTTACTCGCTTGCGAGCTTGGTATACTCTCCAATTGGGAGCCCTCACCCAAGCACCCTAGAGGTTTATAGTTTCTGGAAGATACAGTAAACTTCCGTTAATCCGAAGGGCAGCGGACCGGCCCTCGTTCGGATTAGTGGATTTTTCGGATTATCGGACTTTACCCCTATGAACCTGTGTATTAATGGCCTGACGAAAACATTGAGGCATTAGGCCACCCAAATGACACACACACATATCATATGTTAATGAAATCACTTCAAAAGTTTACCATTGTCATTGTAGCCTATTACCTACTTCAAAACATTCAGATTAATGGTCAAAGGAATCTGCTGATATAAACGTAAACACCATATGTCCGCATCGTCTACTAGCGAGTTTGTCTTGCTCTTGAAGATCAGATCAGATGTGGTTCGGGAAGTAATGCCTTAACAACGGCACTTCCCTGAGAGGTTCTTGTAATTTTCCTTTTGTGACGTGCTCTGTTATATTATATTGTATTGAAAGCACCCTTGTCTTGTTGTCTTGAAAGCACCCTTGGGACGCTCCGATCTCTGAACTATAAATAGTAGCGTATCGGAACGTCCAAAGGTGCGTTTTCAAGCTCAAGACTGAATGCGCTTGCAGAAAATGCGGTGCAAGCTAGTAGCGCATTGGAGCGTCCCAAGGATGCGTTCAAGAGCAAAACAAACTCTCTAGCAGACGATGTGGTGTTTACGTTTATCAGTAGCTTCCTTTGACCATTAATCTGAATGTTTTGAAGTAGGTAATAGGCTACAATGACAATGGTAAACTTTTAAAGTGAATTCATGAACATATGATATGTGTGTGCTCCATTATGTGTCATTTGAGTGGACTAATGCCTCAAAAAGGGGACTTTGGGACTTCTTGAAATTCGGACCATCGGGTGAATTCGGATTTGGCCTCAAATTGAAAAATTCGGACTATTGGGAGATTCGAATCATCGGTCGTCGGATTAAAGGACTTTTACTGTACTTCTAAATCTGAGGCTGACACACGTGACCTGGTAGAAAAAGCATGAATATCAGGTGATGAAATGTCCGCCGGGGCATCCTCCACCACATTCTCTGACTCCACCCCCGACCTGTCAGATTGGACGTTAGACGTGGTGGGGGTAGAGACAGAAAGCGGGGTACAAGGCTCCGGCGACAGCCGTGAGTCCTTTCGCGCCGGAGGATCCCTTTTGGATGATTTATAACTTCTACTTGACTTATGCTTAGTTCTAGTAATGTCTTTAGGTCCCCTACTCTCTTCCTTTTTCCTCTTCTTTGAAGGTGAAGCAGAGTGGCCCGAATCTTTCACCTGCTTCCTCAGGGGTGACCTTGATTTGGACCTCGTCGCCGTTGCCGAGGGTGACGGTGAGCGAGGCCTCTTAGATTTGCCGGGGGAGGGTGTGGTAACCTGTCCCCGCCCAGTCTCTGAGGTCTTACGTGCACGTATCTTACACTTAGGAGGGGCATGTTTGATAATTAAAAGCTCCCAAAGCTCAAGGTTATCACATTGCAATGCTTTATGTGCTACATTCGTTGAATAAGTAGCGAGAAGTTGTTTCACTTCTTGCAAAGCCACCGCCGCAGTATTATCCTTTTGAATTAGAACTTTAACACTTAAAGGTGGGGGCTCATGGTTTGAGGTAAACATGGAATGATAATCGCCAAGCTCTACATAATTATCTTGCAAAATGCAATGGCACTGAAATAATTATTAACAATGGTATAAAGGATTTTGTGGATCGTCTATACCAGGCAAGTGACGTCGCACCAGTATAAGTCCACCATCCACTCTAGGATAAGAATACTGGTGTGACGTCACTATGACGTCACAGGCCCGGTATAGACGATCCGCAAAATCCTTCATACCATTGTTAATAATTATTTCAGTGCCATTGCATTTTGCAAGATAATTACGTACAGCTTGGCGATTATCATTCCATGTTTACCTCAAACCATGAGCCCCCACCTTTAAGAGGTTACAAATAGTTCAATTCTTTGTCACCCATATCCCCCGTGACCGATCGAGGCATTTAACACATTTAATGCAAAGCTTGTGTGCAAAAAGAGGGATACCTGAGCATAACGGCGTTGAACATAAAGCAATGAGAGGTTCTAGTGCCGACATGACAGAGACTGGTGGAAATCTACCCCACCCCCGGGATCTACCTGGTCATCTGGCGCCACGCCGGTACTCCGCCCTGGAAAGAGAAAATTTCCAGGAATTAATGCTCATAAGGTTACCCCAAAATGTTTCAAAAACATGTGTCACAAAACCGCTGGTCAACGAACCGTAGCCCTCAACCACTACTTTTCGTTTTCCTTTAGTTTCATATTAAAGATTTCAGCATATCTTTACCTGTCCAAAAGATTTAAGCATATCTTCTGAATCTTCATAAAGATGAAGCATATCTTTATTAATAATGAAGTCTTTCAAGTATCCCTTTACACTTGAAACACTAGTAAGATTCAGGCATCTTTTTATCCCATAAAAAGTCTAAGCCTATCTTAATCTCTAATCCGACTTCTCCCAGAAGCCCTCATAGATCGCCGTCTTGAAGGCCGTGATACCCTATTGTATCAATCAATTGTTTGGCAAACCATAGCGAATTGCAAATCTGTTAAAATAACCACCCGCAGGTACAACCGCCGGGTTTCATATTAAATGTCAAACCAATTGTACCTGCCCCAGACCTCTTTGTAAAAAGGTCACCGGGAGGGAAAGACCAAACAAACAAACAGCAAAGTTTCAATGGCTTTGAATAGCCGAGAAAACCATATCCAACAGGTGTCAGCATGATCACCTAGATAAATGTGTGAGGCCCACCTCGCCGGGAAAAAACACAGGAAGCCTGATCACAGGCTCGACCACAGAGAACGCAGTTTCTGATGAGCCCTCAAGCTACCAAACTCGCCGGGGTAACTACCGATTTTAACCAACTTGACTAAAACCCGGTAAACAAAACGGCTTTCTCGGAGCAATCGAGAAAAACCGCCGGAAAGGCAACCCACACCAATCAGAACGCAATCTGATAAACATAATCAGAAACACAGTCCGAAGCTCCTGGATCAGCCAATCACAACTAATCCAGGACACACATGACACATGAATACATTTTTTATCATAATAAACAATGAAAACACTTGCATATGTGAAAAAACTACGAGTGGCTGGCTAGGCCTGGTGAAAACGGAAAAAACACTTAATGACGTCGAAACACAATCGAAAAGCACTCCATCCCACCAAAACTGGAACAGCTGCCACATCAACATCGTAGAAAAAAACCCCGGGTAAGGGTAACACTGACTTGGGACCCAGAAAGAACTCCACTATGTGAAGAAAATACACCAGGAACGTCAGTATAAAACAAAATAGGCTACTCCATCTGAAAGATAGCTAGAAGCCCGACATCGCATAGTTAAAGCCTCCTAACAAGCTAGGACTAAAGATGGCTAAACACTAAAAAAAGTTTCAGAGTGTCCTCAACTCAGCCACGAGGGTCCGTCCGAAATAGACGCCCCAACAAAAACGACCCAAAATACACTTGTTCTGCGAGAAAACCACCCATGACACCCCTGCTAAGCTAATCCTAACCTTACTCAAGACATCCCAGAGTAAACAAATGAGAAAAAACTCACTAGGGACGCAAGAATGCGGAATCAAAGCGGAGCACTGTGGGGGACACGTCCGGGTGGGGTGAACGCAGAGCAAGGAAGGCGGAACAATGCGCTAGTCAGCGTCTGGTCCAAGAATCCACAGAAGTACATCCACGGAATATGGAAAGCTTATGAATAGTTATTCTTATTTTATTTTTATTTTGTATTTGTTACAAGTTTTTTTGTAGTGAGAACCCAATCATAAAGACGAACCATGAGTGATTTTGCGTGTGCTTATGATGAAGGTTCCTCTGAGCTCTGCGGCGGTAGATTCAAACTACGCTTATGAGCGTTTGAAGAGGTAGCCTTATGTAATAGGCATAATCGTCAATGATGGAGGGGCCACTAATAAATACAAGTTTATCAGGTATTTTTTTTTTTTTTTTTTTTTTTTTTTTTTTTTTTTTTTTTAATAGCCTATAGCCTACAGCGTTATTTAAGGTAACGTTCAACAAGACTACATCGGCCTTATTTACCATGTTCTTTGTTTTTTTCGGGATGGATGTAGTTTTCGGGCGTACGGTCGTCATGTTTACATAGGGCGATCGCTGCGGTTAACTTCGCGTCTATTTTGACGGCAATTTTTTTGGTTATTTGCCCCCCTGCTGGCAATATATATGATGATGACAATATGCCATCATGGGGGGGGGGGGGCCTCAACATATTTTTGTATCCAAAGACAGTCAAACTAGCCAGGAACATGATGACAAGCGTCCGCTGCCGTCATTCTTACAGTTTCTTACAGTAGATCCTCTGGAAAAAGGCAAACTAGGCCTGTGTATCCAGCTCAGTACCAGTACTTGCACTGCTGCGGTCGTTTACGGTGTTGGCGGCGGCGGTAGCAGACGCAACATTTTTACTATTCTGTATTTTTGCTTTATAATCAAACTTCAAATCTTGTCTTCCCCATGCTTTATCAAGATTACTTTCAAACTCCCTTATTGATTCGGTATCGACTACATACTGGGGCAGTGCGTTCCACTCATTTACCAGTCTATCACAAAATGAGTTCTTTGCCTTCTCAAGCCTATTTCTTTCTTTGTAAATTTTCTTAGAGTGTCCTCTCGTTCTTGTTCCCTCCCGCATCAAGAAGATACCTTCACACACATCCTCATCATACTTTCCTGACACTATCTTAACCCTTCCAGCCCGGGTGTCATTTTAAAATGACACCAAAACAAAAGGGCCGGAACCCGGGTGTCATTTTAAAATCCTTGTGCTTGAAAGCGTGCTTCAAAATTTGCGCGGCCAATTTTGGCATGGTAGGAGCGACCGCAGCGCCACCAAGCCTCAACTACTAGTGTTATCAGTTCGTACGTGGCCGCCATAGCGAGTAATACTGAAGAAAAAAAAATCCGACGTGTCCGATTCGTTGCAACCTCCCGCGGGCCCCAGTGCTACCCCACTCGCAACTTCAACGCCTGTTGCAACCGAGAAGAGAGCTCAACAAAAGAAAGTTAAGCGTTTGTTGAGTGATAGCGCTATACAGCGACAACTTTTTGAAAGTGATGAAGAGAGCAGTGGCGAAAGCTTGGTGGACAAGGTACAATTTATAAGTGAAAGTGAAGAAGACGATTTCGTGGGCTTTGGAGACGACGATAATGTCGATTTATTTGAGGGGGGAGACAGTAGTGATGATCCTGATGTGGAAGTGTTTCAGGAAGGTGCCATTGAGCTTCCCAGTGTGCTAGAACCTAGGCCTACCCCCTCGCCATCTTTGCTAGGTCAGCCTAGGCCTAGCCCTAGCCCAGGACCTTCCCCTTTGCCTGCCCGTACGCCCTTGAAAGTGGGCAAATATTTCTACAAACAATCATTGATCAAAAGTGCAGCTAAAAAAGCACGCAGGGCAGCCGTAGAAAAGCATAGGGAAGCTGAAGATAGCGATAATGACGCCGACCCTGGCCTAGCAACCACCCGCATTCCATTGTCCCGACGCCTTGACACGGGACGCCGCGTGGGTCACCCACAGCCCTCGCCTTCATCTCTCGTTCAGGATGACCAAAGGGCCTCTTCAAGTGGTATTGGTGATGTGCCACAGGCCTCAACACACCGCAGAGCATTATTTGCTGCTGAAAAGCCCTCGGCTCGCCGCAAAAGGAGCCCAACTCCCGAGGCCTCGGCTCCCATTCTTGAAGCTCCCGCGCCCCACACCGCCGACGCCCGGTCACTTCTTCACCAGAATTGTCTCCTGAAGAGGATGCTGACGACCCCAACATTGCCCCAGATGACCTGACGTCGCCTGAGGAGGAAGAGGAAGAGGAAGAGGATGTGCCGACAAATCGAGTGAGAGGGCGAGGTCGTGGACGTGGTCAGCCTGCCGACGCCGCTGTCCCTGGGCCTGGCCCTGGGCGTGGGCGTGCAGGGCGTCCGCGTGGCCAAGGGCGTGTGCCAGGGCGTCCAGGGCGTGTGCCTGCTGCAGCACGACCTCGAGCATCAGCATCCGACCTGTTTGTGTGGACAGATGGAGCTGATTTTGAGCCAGATTGTCCTGCCTTTGACGAGGTACAGATGGGTTCTGGGGTGTCACCAGCATATCCCTGTGGCCCAGATGCTACCCCCAGTGAACTTTTCTGTGGCTTCTATGACAATGAAGTCATGGAATACCTCGTCAAAGAGACAAATCACCACCATGCTATCTGTGCCAACTTTCTTGGGAGGAAGACCAGTGCCAAGATGGTGGCATGGAGAGCTCTCACTGTGGCAGAACTATATGTGTTCTTGGCACTCACAATGCTGATGACTCATATAAGGAAGCACGTTCTGGCTGACTACTGGATCACTGGCGACATCATAACGACTCCATCATTTGGCAAATACATGTCCAGGGACAGGTACTTCGACATCCTCTCCTATCTCCACCTGACAAACAACATGGCAGTCCACCTTCCTGACTCATTATGGAAGATCAGGAAGCTGTATGACATGATACGTCATCGGTTCACCACATACCTGATTCCTTTCCAGAAGATGTGCCTCGACGAGTCTCTGGTCCTGTTCCGTGGTAGGCTGCACTTCCGACAGTATATCCCGTCCAAGAGACACCGCTTCGGCATCAAGCTCTTCGTCCTCTGCGACTGCTTGACGGGGTATGTGCTGGACTTTATAGTCTACAGCGGCAAGGCTGGAGAAGTTGTGACTGACCCTCTCATTGGTTTTGGTGGCGCTGTAGTGAAGAAGATGATGGAGAGGCACTTCAATAATAACCACATCCTCTACACAGATAATTATTACACGTCGCCTCTCCTGACCAAGTACCTCCATGACCGCAAGACCGGAACTGTCGGCACAGTCAAGGGCAAAAGGAAGGGCATGCCAGGCTACCCAACCAAGACGAAGAAGGCGGACATCTTCCACAAGAAGAGTGGCCCCATCCTCTCCATCCACTGGCATGACCAGCGCAAGGTCAACCTCCTCACCACATGCCACAAGGCCCAGATGGTCGCCACAGGGAAGGTGGACCGAACAACCAAGAACCCCGTCCAAAAACCAGCTGCTGTCCTGGATTATAACCTCAACATGCGCCTCGTTGACAAGTCCGACATGCAGATGGTCTTCATCGACTGCCTGCGAACATCTTGCAGGTGGTACAAGAAGTTTATCCTGCATACCGTAGATATGGCGGTCCTCAATGCCTACAACATCTACCGTCTGAGGACTCCAGGAGCCAAGAAGTACAAGTCCCTGTGGAAGTTCCACAAGCAGGTGCTACTTGAGCTCCTGGCTAAACATGCGGGTACACCAGGCAGGCCAATACAAGGACCAGGCCAGCTTGACAGAACGGGGTGTGCTGAATTCTTCAGGAAGCACCAGCTCAGCGCCCTTCCTTTCAAAGCACCAGGTAGTAACGCTAGGAGTCAGAAGAGGTGCCATGTGTGCAGCCACACAACTCGCAGACCCCGCAAACCCACAAAAACCACTTGGGAATGCCTCGAGTGTCAAGTTGGACTGTGTGCTGGCACCTGCTTCAACGACTTCCACACTCTAACAAACTTTTGAAGTGGAAGTGACAACAGTGAAAGTGACACTCAAATGTAGGCTAAGAATAATAATATAACTAAGTATAAGTGAAAAGGACACATAAGTAATAATAAGTGCCTTCAATAACAATATGAACAAGTGAAAGTGACACTAAAATATATATTTCTAACAATAAATAAGTGAAAATGACACTCAATAAGCCTAGGCCAGTCAAAGTGACAGTATAATAATAATAAAACTAAGTATAAGTGAAAGAGACACACACAAGTAATAATAAGTGCCTTCATAGCAATATGAATAAGTGACAGTGACACTATATATATTATTAGCTTACCTAACAATACATAAAAGGGGAAATGACACTACCAATTATCAAAGTCCAGTGAAAGTGACACTAATAATCATAATAATAATAATAAAACTAAGCAATAAGTGACAGAGACACAAATAAGTTCATATAAATAACTTTATTGAGTGAAAATAACATAATAACTATAATAAATGACAGAATAACCAATAAAACACTATCAAATCGCTTCCCGGCATAATTGCGGGTGGAGCGACAAGTGCAACTGGGCGTCGTAGCCGGGGCCGCAGTTGAGTGTTCGGACGCGCCGAGGTAAATACGCGGCAAAAGTTACCTCCACTTCCATCACCATCACTCCGGAACCAGTTGAGCTAGAGAGCTCTACTCAACGCCATTATACTCAGGAAGGTAAGGCGCTCATTTATATATATGTTTGATTAACCCCTCCAACCCGGATGGGCTCTTGAACGCCCATAACAACCTCGGCCCGCGCAACCCGGAAGGGCTCTTGAACGCCCATTGCTTGCATGCGTGCTTTCGAATGCCGCGCGTACATTTTCGGTATCGTGGGACGGTAGGTGGCGCCACCAGGCGTAAACTCCGCCACAGCAACAGTATCTACCCCGACGCCATCATGGACAGTACGCCAAATAGTGATTCCGCTGTGTCCGATACCGTGCTTCCTACGACGCCCTTGCTTGTTCGTCGCGCCTTACCCCGACGCCATCGCCTAAATGTGTTATCTCCCGGAGGTATTGAGACTTTATGAGCGAGCTGATGCCAAGCATAATGTTGATGATGAAGTCAGTGACGACTCCAGTAATTATAAGTCGAGTGATTATGGCCATGAGAGTGATAAAGAAGAGCAATTCCTGGGATTTGCGAGAGAACATGACAGTGATGAGAGTGATGAAGGTGATGTACCAGTTGTTGAGGAAGCTGGTTTACCTAAAGACAGTGAACTTGAGAGAGTGAGCGAGTGGGAGAGTTCAAGGTCACTCACCAAATTTCGCTTAAGTGACACGACGCCAAGCCCTTCCCCAGGTAAATCGCCTTTCAAGCTACATTTGTATAAGCAGAAAATACTTGAGAAGGCGGCCGCGGCAGCTAGGGAACAAGCAAAACTACTTGGTGAGGATGAGGCTGTGAGTGAGGGTCAGCGTGGTGACCCTTCTCGTCCGCCATTGTCTCCCTTATCTACCCACGCCACCCAAGATGACCCGGATGCCCCGCATTCTTCCCCACCACCCCCACCATTGCCAAGGGTTGAGGACCCCACACTTTCGGCCTATTTGCCTCCTAGGTCCCCCGACAGGAGACATACTGCTGCCGAAAAGGGGAAAGGTAGGAAATATACCAAGAAAATTAAGAAAAGTAAGAGAGTTTTGTTCGAGGCTCCCGCGGCGTCCACCCCGGCCGGCCCCAGCCATACGTCCCCGCAACTTTCCCCACGGTCCTCCCCACCTCTCCCGCCTTCAACATGTCTTCCTGAAGAAGTCTTTGAGCTCGCATCACCAATACCTGGGCCTAGTGACAGTGAAACATTGCTTTCTGTCACTCGTCGCAGGCCAAGTAGCCCGGGACCTCGGGGGGACACAGCCTCACCTGCCACTCCTTCCCCATCTCGCCCACCCGCACGCCGCCCACGCATCACTGGTTCCCCGCCAGATTATGTGGGGGCCACTGATGATGAAGGGCACCTCTCTCAAGACTCTGGCCATGATTACATAGGTCCACCGTCAGGGCAAGATGACCACTCTGACGATGACTACAGTGGAATCTCCAATCTCGATCATAATTGGTTCCCACAAATACCGATCGAGATTCGAAATATCGAGATGCGAAGTTAACTTCTTATGGGAAAAAATACAATCGGTTCCAGCCACTTTCCGACTAACCTACATCAAATCTGTCAATTTTCACATTTGCCCCCCACAATCACATGCAATATATATAATATGTTAAAATAGATAAAATTAATAATGAAAGAGTTTTATTTTTACCTTATATTTATTGATAAAGAGGTTTGTGTGGTTGATTGTTGGTTCCGAGGCGAACGCAGTTAGGTTACTGCGTCTCCGCACCCGGCGCACAGTCACCGTCAACAATTCTTGCAATTGCTTCCCTCACCCTGTCACCACTAGTACCGGCATTTTATGAATGCGATAAAAAAGGTCCAGGTAGACGACTTCACAATACAAGTTTTCAAGCGAATGGCGGATGTGTGACTGGTACACCAAGTGGCCGCTAGATCTACCGACTTCAATAAATTTTCCATGGTATAAAGTTTAATCAAGTTTTCTTTTGTCTTTACTATTATTATATATTAGATTTTCCTCATACAAATAATAATGTATATTAAAACATGGTAAAGTATTAATACTACGTAAATGAAAGCGGCAGAGACAGGTTAGACTACCGCTTGAGACGATCGATACTAGCGGTACATTAGTATACAGGTGAACAAAACACAATGACTGTGAGGTTCACACATCGATTTGGTCAAGATTAATCTGTTTATATTAGTATATAAGCATCTAGCATCGATATTTAGCTATTAGCTATCGAGATTAACGTTTTTTCATCGAGATTTGTGATTGGGGAGAGCTTGAAGGTGGCATCGAGATCCGAAATATCGAGATGAGATTGATCGAGATATGTGAGCCTACTGTATATGGACATCGACGACCCTCGACCCATCCGCTTGGCCCGGCGTCGTGCTGCCCGTCGTGCTGCCCGTCATGCTGCCCACCGCCCTCGCCGCCCTAGGGCGCGCGCCTCCCGAGTTGGCCGTGGGCGTGCTGGGCCACCAGCTGGAGCTCCTCGTCAGCGTAGACAAGACCCATTCTACGTTTTTCAGTGGCAAGACGTAGTTGATGAGGATGCATACAACCCTGATGTGCCAGCTTTTGATGAGGTACTGGAGGGTTCAGGCGTTACCCCCAATTTTCCTGCAGGCCCCAATGCTCCACCACACGAACTGTTTGAGGCCTTCTTTGATGAGGAGGTGGTAGGCTATGTTGTCAAAGAGACAAATAAGCAGCACCAATTCCAGGTCCACTTTTTGGGAAAGGTGACCAAGGGCCACATGAGGCAGTGGACCCCAGTGACTCATAAAGAGTTCATGGTGTTCCTGGCACTCACCATGCTAATGCCTCATGTCAAGAAGCATAGGTTGCCTGACTATTGGATCACCAATGATCTGATATCCACCCCTGCCTTCGGGAAATATATGTCTCGCGACCGGTACCTTGATATCCTCGCAGCGCTCCATCTTGTCACCAACCTTGACGTCCACCTCCCAGACAAGCTGTGGAAGATTAGGACGTTGTATGAGATGATGCGAGAACGCTTCACCTCCTACTTCAAGCCCTTCCGCAAGGTCGTCATTGACGAGTCTCTTGTGCTGTTCCGGGGAAAACTCAGCTTCCGGCAGTACATCCCCTCAAAAAGACATCGCTTTGGCATAAAATTCTTTGTGCTGTGCGACTGCCAAACTGGCTATGTCCTGGACTTCCTGGTGTACAGCGGGAAGGAAGGGGACTTGCTTGTGGACCCCCTCATTGGCTTTGGCGGAGCAGTGGTGCAAGCCATGATGGACCGCTACTTTCATAAGAATCACGTCCTCTACACGGACAATTATTACACGTCCCCCACTCTCTCACAGTACCTGCATGAGCGCAAGACGGGGACTGTAGGCACAGTACGAGGGAAAAGGAAGGGCATGCCACCTTTCCCTCCAAAGACCAAAAAAGGTGATGTGTTCAAGAAGAAGTCGGGGCCCATTCTGGCTATCCACTGGCACGACCAGCGGAAGGTCAACCTCCTGACCACCATCCACAAGGGGGAAATGGTGGAGACTGGCAAGGTGGATCGCCGCACCCAGGCCAGGGTGACCAAGCCCGATGCTGTCCTGGACTACAACATCAACATGAGGCTGGTGGACAAGTCCGACATGCAGATAGGCTTCATTGACTGCCTGCGTACCTCGTGCAGATGGGACAAAAAGTTCTTTCTGCATATGGTGGACATGTCAGTTCTGAATGCCTACAACATATACAAGCTTCGGAATGTGAACACACCCATGAAGTTCAATAGCCTGCGGAGGTTCCAAAAGCAGGTGTTGACGGAGCTCCTGGAGAAGTATGCTATGCCACAGAGGGCAGTGGCACATCCTGGGCCCGCCGTTATTGACCGCTTGCAGTCTGCTCAATACTTGATTAGGCACAGGCTTGGTTCCCTGCCTCAGAATGAATCCGGAAGAACACAGCAGAAGCGGTGCCATGTCTGCTACAACAGCAGGGTGAAGCCGAGGTCAGGTAAAAAGTCAACCCTGGAGTGTGTGGAGTGCAAGGTGGCACTCTGTGCTGTAGATTGCTTCTTTGATTACCACTCCAAGCTGGAGTTCTAATAATCATACTGAAATTGCCAAATAAAATGACAATATGTACACTATAATTATATATAGGCAAAAAGTGGAAGAAAACCAATGTATTGTAATACAAAAGTCATGTATTATGAGAACATTGATACAAATACAATTACACCATAATAATATGTGAAAGTGACATATGTATATACCAAGTGACATTCATATGATTAGAACCTATAGAAATATATAAATCAGTGAAAAAAGACACAATAAATTGTATATAAAACGTTTACAAATCATATAACTAAGTGAAAGTGACACAAGACCTAATATTTGATGGCCAAAGTATAATAAACACCTGTGATAATGAATAATCAGTGCCTAATACAACAATAACCTACCTCAATTACTAATAAAATGTACGGTATCGAGTGAAAATGAGCATTATCAGTGACAGTGACACTCTCTAAAGCATATTTGTCAAAGTGAAAGTGACACAAGACCTAATATTTGATGGCCAAAGTATAATAAACACCTGTGATAACGAATAATCAGTGCCTAATACAACAATAACCTACCTCAATTACTAATAAAATGTACGGTATCGAGTGAAAATGAGCATTATCAGTGACTGACACTCTCTAAAGCATATTTGTCAAAGTGAAAGTGACACAAGACCTAATATTTGATGGCCAAAGTATAATAAACACCTGTGATAACGAATAATCAGTGCCTAATACAACAATAACCTACCTCAATTACTAATAAAATGTACGGTATCGAGTGAAAATGAGCATTATCAGTGACAGTGACACTCTCTAAAGCATATTTGTCAAAGTGAAAGTGACACAAGACCTAATATTTGATGGCCAAAGTATAATAAACACCTGTGATAACGAATAATCAGTGCCTAATACAACAATAAGCTACCTCAATTACTAATAAAATGTACGGTATCGAGTGAAAATTAGCAATATCAGTGACAGTGATACCCTAATAAACATATTTTATATAATTGGCCTCAAAATAACTAGAAAATATCAAATAAACATCACATTCTCAATATCAAACACTAAAATCGTCTAAGGGAGATAAATACTTTGGCGCGGCGAGCGGCTAGGTGCGTCGTAGCCATGGCCGGGGCGACGCGTCCGAACGCGGGAAGAATTTGCCGCCGAAAAGCACTCGTCTTCCCGCGCTCACCATTATGCAACCAGAGGGGCTAGAGACCTCTACTCAACGCCATTCGACAGAGGAAGGTTTGTGGAACATTATTCTTTTTTATTCACAACATTACATGACATATTCATTGACTTACAGAGTAGTTAACATAGGCCAAAGATCGTCAAAACACCTGGTACCGGAGCACAGTCGTAAGCTATAGCCCCCGGGGCTGGAGGGTTAATGTAGGTAATATATTAAGCGAGATTAGCCTTAGTTTACTTTTGTTGATATTCGACCAGGTCGCCCGGATACGAGCTCCGTCATTAGGAGAGCCTGTCCGGGCCAGGAGGGTTAAAAGTCTATCATATCCCCTCTCTTTCTCCTATATGCCAGTGTCGGAAGCCCCAGTGTCCTCAACCTCTGCTCATAGCCCGCGTTCTTCGACGTTGGTACTAGCTTGCTAGCTCTCCTCTGCACTTTCTCCACTGCTTCTATATCCTTTACCATATATGGAGCCCACACCTGGGTCGCATATTCCAGGTGCAGCCTATCCAGCGCTGTATAGAGATTCCTGAATATTTCTTCGTCAAGTGACACAAATGTCCTCCTTATCAGCCCTACAATTCTATTGGCTTTGTTTATCTTTTCTGCTAAATGTTCTGAGAAATTTAACTTATTGTCTATCACTACTCCTATATCCTTTTCTGCATTAACTTCCTCCATCGCTTCATACATACTGTATCCTACCTTGTCTATCTTGCTTGTCCCAATCCGCATGTACTTGCATTTTTTTGGATGAAAAGGCATTAACCAATGCTCAGACCATCCCTTCATGCCCTCCACATCTCCTTGAAGCAAACCCACATCTTCCTTACACCTCACTCTTCTATACAGCTTAGTGTCATCCGCATACAGGTATATCTCACTTCCATTAGTCATAACTTCAGGTAAGTCGTTGATAAATATAACGAACAGTAGTGGTCCCAACACAGATCCCTGAGGTACCCCACTTGTAATTTCCCTCCACCCCGAGCCTATTCCATTCACCAGTACCTTCTGTCTCCTATCTTTCAGGAAGGCTTCTATCCATTTCACACATTTCTCCCCTATATTATAGCTTCTAACTTTCTCTATTAACCTTTTATGTGAGACCTTATCGAAGGCCTTCATAAAATCGCAATATACCACGTCTATAACATCACCATCCTCCAGAATTTGCATTAAATCATCTACCACCTTAATTAGCTGTAGTACTGTACTGTCGACCTCCCCAGCAAGAATCCGAACTGTCTCCCACTGAAAAGTTGGTTTGATTTCATATGCTCCATTATTCCTTCTCTAATTACCATTTCCATTAGTTTACACACAACACTTGTCAAACTGACTGGTCTATAATTTCCTGGGTCATTTCTCTTTCCCTTCTTAAAATTAGCTGTTATGTTTCCAGTCCATTGGGATTTTTCCTGTATTAAAAGATACCTCAAATAACATTTTTAATGGCTCTACTAACATCTCACCTCCTTCCTTTATAATTCTTGGATGTATCCCATCCGGTCCCGGGGACTTACTTCTGTTAATTTTTTCTATAGCCCTTCTTATTCTAGCATGGGAAAACTCCATTAGTTCTAGTGCTGGTGCCTGTTTGATGGGAATAGTAGGCACTGCATCATCCGCCTCCACTGTTAGTACCTCCCCAAAGTATTTCCCCAGCACCTCTGCTTTCTCCTTATCAGTTTCTGCTCTATTCCTACCATCCAATTCTCCTATCAGTTCTGGGATACCTACCGGTTCCCCGGGCCAGGCGCCTGACAGTCTATTATCTAGTCCAGCTGGCGCCTGACCCCCTCTCCCAAACGACCGCGTTTTCACTCATCTATTCAATAGCATTCTCCATCCATTCCTATTTATTACCACCTTTCTTGCCTGATCTATAGTCATTCCTCTATCTTCCAACGCTTGTGCTACACATTTTCTCCATCTCAATGGAGGTTTTCCTACCCCTCTACCTCCAATTGTATCTGACTCACATTACCTGTAATAAAGGAAATAAAGTTTGGCCATTGAATTTAAATTCTACTTAATCAAAAATATAATATCACTGTACAGTGCTGTACTGTTTGATAAATCTATCTATGCAAGTCGTGGCATAGTCAGTAGAGCGTCGGCGGATTACGCCCGCACTGTCAAAACTTTATTGGTAGATGTCAAGCCCGGACAACTTGACCTAGCGATTCGTGACAAATGCCTATTGTTCATGGCCACCCCTTCTCAGGAATTACAGCGTCTGGTAAAAAAAAAATATATATATATATATGCTGTATACCGGTATATATATATATATAAAATAAAAAAGGGGCTATCACACGGGCACTAATCCGGCCAACCAACTGCAATCTGGGCAATCTGTTGCCGAAATTGTGTTGCTCCAACGTCAATCGGGGCAACCAACTGTCTTTGATCGTGATCAAAATCTATTGGCCAAAAGTTGCCAACCTGTAGTCAAATAAATCAGTTAGCATTGGTATTTACTGTTATTTTACTGTTATATTCAGGATTTGAGCATAGAACAAAGAAAACAAATAAAGGAATTACAAGAAAAGGCTGATGAAAATAATGGAAAGTTGGGTGAGGAGGATAAGAGGAATTTTTATTGGAGAGTGAGGGACGGGAAATTGAAGAATTGGTTTATACGAATAGAAGGGAGAAGGAGATCAGGGAGGGAAGAGAATGTGATAGGAGTTGTGACGGAGGAGGAAAACAGGGTGGATGTGTCACAGGGAGAGACAGGAGACAAAGCTGCAGACCCAGTAGTGCTAAGGGGGGAGTAGGGTATGGACAGGAGGAGCGGGATGGTGTACAGTGGAGCCCCCATCTTCGCTACACCGGTCTTCGTTGATTCAATTCTCGCACCACACACCAAATATTCCCCATTTCAATTCTCACGCCAAAAGCCTCATTCCTCGCATCAAAATCCCAGCCGAAACCCGAAAAAATAGCAAAAATAACGAAAAACTCGACATAAAACTAGAAAACAAACAAAAACAATAATTTTGTTTTAACATAACGAAAGAATCTGCCAGTAGCTTGCCGTTTAGAGACGAAATCCGAGTGAATCCGAGATCCGATCGTCAAATGTGCAAGATGCCGCCATCTTTGTATGACGTCATCACTAAGCAGACGCTTGCAGTTTAGCTAGTATCTGTGTTGACAAAACAACCGTTTGCAAGCCTTTTTGTGCCTGAACCCCTTATCTTTCGCATTTATTGTAACCTCTAGTACATCTAGTGATAGGGATGGTTGGTCTGGTGGTAGCAATGAAGGAATTTCATGTTCAAAACACAGAGCAAAGACCAGTCCATGTCGGACGAAAGCGATTGAAATGCCTAGCCTAGACGATGTTAGCCTAGGCTAGGCTAAATATGACAATGATTTATAATAAAATCTGTGTGGTAAGTAATCTCATAATGCGTATTTATACGTCTTTTCCTCATAATATGTATTTATTGGATGTATTTGGGGCGAAATGGGTGCTGGACGAATTTAGAACCTAGGCCTAGGCTAGGCCTAAAAAAATTTGCATGATAGAAACAATGCCCCAATCTACAGTATTTATGGTTAGGACTGTCATTTAGCCATGTCTACATTATTATTTACAATGCATAAGATTTAGGCCTAGGCTACTTGATGTAGCCTAGACAAAAAACATGTTTTCATAGCCTAACACTGGGAAAAAGTGCGGTAATTGTTTAGATATTGGGCCTTTTTTTCTAGTTATTAAAAACTTATTCTATGGTGTATTATATGATACAGTATAATGCATAAAATTTAATTTGTGTACAATAAAACATGTTTTCATAGGCAAAAAATAGAAAAAGACGCAAATTTTGGCATGAGCACGGAACAGATTGATTTTTCCCCATAAGAACAGTGCCCCAATCTTGGCTGTTTCAATCCTAGCTCTATTTCTGTGGAACCGATTAGCAGCTAGGATGGGGGCTCCACTGTAGTTGCTGAAGGAATGGTAGATAGATTAAGGATTATGTTTAGTAATGTGGATGTGTTTACCCAGGACAAGAAAAGAGAACTGATATGTAGGTTGCAGGATGAAGAGGAAAAACCTGGCCTTACAGGAAGTAAGACCAAAAAATGCTAGAATTGAAAGGGAACTGGTGGAGTATAGTTTGGAGGGTTTTGAGTTATATGACAGGAATGCTATTAGAGCAGAGGTTGGAAGAGGACTGTTTATTTATGTAAGAAAAGAACTCAAGGTAAATGAGGTGGATATGAGACAGCAGTATTGTGAGTATTTGTGTATTGTAGTAAAATGTGCAAGAGGATCAATTCTAATTGCCTCTATATATAGAAGCCCAAATAATAGTAGGGAAGAGGATGATAACCTACTGAAAGCAATGGAGGAAATAAATAATAAAGAGAACAAAAATAAGATTTTGATTGGAGATTTCAATTTGCCAAGGATCAACTGTGCAAATTGTACTACTCCAGCGGGACAGTGTAGCCTGGAAAACAAGTTTATAGAGAAAGTGAGTGATTGTTTTTTTAACGCAACATATTACAGAGATGACAAGATATAGAGATGGGACACGGGAGTGTACTTGATTTGATTTTTAGCAATGAGGAGGATATAGTGGAACATGTCAATGTGGATAGCCCTATAGGTCATAGTGACCTGCCTGTATAAGTTTTAGTTGCAATATTAAAACAGGGATAATAGAAGCAATACAAAAATATACATGTATGATAGAGCAGATTATGAGCTGCTGAGACGGTGTTTGGACATTGATTGGGGGGAATACTTGAACGGTGAAGATGCTGAAGGAATGTGGAGGAAGATTATAGTCAAACTGGAGAATGCTGTATCCAAATGTGTACCAGTAAGGGAATATAAGGATAAAACTAAATTGAGGAAAAGAACGAACCCAGAATTGCCAATGAAAAGAAAGCTTTGGACATTGATAAGAAGAAAGAAACGATTGTGGGAAAGACTAAAATTGTTAAAAAAAAAACAGGGGGTCTAGTAAAGAAGGGAAAGAAGTGGATTTGGAACGCAGACAAATAAACAATAAAATAAGGTGGGGTGAGGGAGAGAGAGATTGCTAGAAATGTGAAGGATAATCCAAAAATATTCTGGAAGTATATTCAGGAAAAGTTAACAAGAAGAGTAGGTATCCCAGAACTGATAGGAGACCTGGATGATGGGAATAGAGCAGAAACTGATAAGGAGAAAGCAGAGGTGCTGGGGAAATACTTTGGGGAGGTACTAACAGTGGAGTCGGTTGATGCAGTGCCTACTATTCCCATCAAACAGGCACCAGCACTAGAACTAATAGAGTTTTCCCATGCTAGAATAAGAAGGGCTATAGAAAAAATGAACAGAAGTAAGTCCCCGGGACCGGATGGGATACATCCAAGAATCATAAAGGAAGGAGGTGAGATGTTAGTAGAGCCATTCAAAATGTTATTTGAGGTATCTTTTAATACAGGACAAATCCCGATGGACTGGAGAGAGGCGAACATAACAGCTATATTTAAGAAGGGAAAGAGAAATGACCCAGGAAATTATAGACCAGTCAGTTTGACAAGTGTTGTGTGTAAACTAATGGAAATGGTAATTAGAGAAGGAATAATGGAGCATATGAAATCAAACCAACTTTTCAGTGGGAGACAGTTTGGATTCATGCCGGGGAGGTCGACGGTACTACAGCTAATTAAGGTGGTAGATGATTGGATGCAAATTCTGGAGGATGGTGATGTTATAGACGTGGTATATTGCGATTTTAGGAAAGCCTTCGATAAGATCCCACATAAAAGGTTAATAGAGAAAGTTAGAAGCTATAGTATAGGGGAGAAATGTGTGAAATGGATAGAAGCCTTCCTGAAAGATCGGAGACAGAGGATACTGGTGAATGGAATAGGCTCGGGGTGGAGGGATCTGTGTTGGGACCACTACTGTTCGTTATATTTATCAACGAATTACCTGAAGTTATAACCAATGGAAGTGAGATATACCTGTATGCGGATGACACTAAGCTGTATAGAAGAGTGAGGAGTAAGGAAGATGTAGGTTTTCTTCAAGATGTGGAGGGCATGAAGGGATGGTCTGAACATTGGTTAATACCTTTTCATCCAAAAAAATGCAAGTACAGTAAACTTCCGTTAATCCGAAGGTCAGCGGACCGGCCCTCGTTCGGATTAGTGGATTTTTCGGATTATCGGATTTTACCCCTATGAACCTGTGTATTAATGGCCTGACGAAAACATTGAGGCATTAGGCCACCCAAATGACACACACACATATCATATGTTCATGAAATCACTTCAAAAGTTTACCATTGTCATTGTAGCCTATTACCTACTTCAAAATATTCAGATTAATGGTCAAAGGAATCTGCTGATATAAACGTAAACACCATATGTCCGCATCGTCTACTAGCGAGTTTGTCTTGCTCTTGAAGATCAGATCAGATGTGGTTCGGGAAGTAATGCCTTAACAACGGCACTTCCCTGAGAGGTTCTTGTAATTTTCCTTTTGTGACGTGCTCTGTTATATTATTGTATTGAAAGCACCCTTGTCTTGTTGTCTTGAAAGCACCCTTGGGACGCTCCGATCACTGAACTATAAATAGTAGCGTATCGGAACGTCCAAAGGTGCGTTTTCAAGCTCAAGACTGAATGCGCTTGCAGAAAATGCGGTGCAAGCCAGTTGCGCATTGGAGCGTCCCAAGGATGCGTTCAAGAGCAAAACAAACCCTCTAGCAGACGATGTGGTGTTACGTTTATATCAGTAGCTTCCTTTGACCATTAATCTGAATGTTTTGAAGTAGGTAATAGGCTACAATGACAATGGTAAACTTTTAAAGTGAATTCATGAACATATGATATGTGTGCTCCATTATGTGTCATTTGAGTGGACTAAGCCTCAAAAAGGGGACTTTGGGACTTCTTGAAATTCGGACCATCGGGTGAATTCGGATTTGGCCTCAAATTGAAAAATTCGGACTATTGGGAGATTCAAATCATCGGTCGTCGGATTAAAGGACTTTTACTGTACATGCGGATTGGGACTAGCAAGATAGACAAGGTAGGATACAGTATGTATGAAGCGATGGAGGAAGTGAATGCAGAAAAGGATATAGGAGTAGTGATAGACAATAAGTTAAATTTCTCAGAACATTTAGCGGAAAAGATAAACAAAGCCAATAGAATTGTAGGGCTGATAATTAGGACATTTGTGTCACTTGACGAAGAAATATTCAGGAATCTCTATACAGCGCTGGTTAGGCCGCACCTGGAATATGCGAACCAGGTGTGGGCTCCATATATGGTAAAAGATATAGAAGCAGTGGAGAAAGTGCAGAGGAGAGCTAGCAAGCTAGTACCAACGTTGAAGAACGCGGGCTATGAGCAGAGGTTGAGGACACTGGGGCTTCCGACACTGGCATATAGGAGAAAGAGAGGGGATATGATAGAGACTTTCAAGATAGTGTCAGGAAAGTATGATGAGGATGTGTGTGAAGGTATCTTCTTGATGCGGGAGGGAACAAGAACGAGAGGACACTTTAAGAAAATTTACAAAGAAAGAAATAGGCTTGAGAAGGCAAAGAACTCATTTTGTGATAGAGTGGTAAATGAGTGGACCGCACTGCCCCAGTATGTAGTCGATTCCGAATCAATAAGGGAGTTTGAAAGTAATCTTGATAAAGCATGGGGAAGACAAGATTTGAAGTTTGATTATAAAGCAAAAATACAGAATAGTAAAAATGTTGCGTCTGCTGCCGCCGCCGCCACCAACACAGTGAACGACCGCAGCAGTGCAAGTACTGGCACTGAGCTGGATACACAGGCCTAGTTTGCCTTTTTCCAGAGGATCTACTGTAAGAAAACTGTAAGAAATGAGACATTTTATTGACTCTTTTTCATTTTATTATTTGTGTGTTGGAAGGATAATATTGTTTTCAATTCCATCGCATTAGAAATGATTCTTAGATTACAAAAAGTCCAAATAAGACATAGTTATGTTAATGTATAAAGGAGATAGATAATGTATAGAGAGATAGATAGATAGAGAGAGATAGTTGCTAGGGGCAAATGATCGATAACATACAAAATTATATGAGACGGATTTAAGTTTCTGAAAAAACAAAGGAGACATTTGTATTGACTTTATAATTTTATCATTTGTGTGTTGGAATAATAATATTGTTTTCAATTCTATCGTATTAGAAATTATTCATAGATTAAAAAAAGACCAAATAAGACAGTTATATTTATGTATAAGGGAGATAGATACATTAACCCGTACAGCCCCAGCGACGCGCCTGACGCGTCGGCGATGTATGTAACGCACAGCCCCAGAGACGCGCCTGGCGCGTCACCCTAATTGCGCCGACCGTAACCTCAGGTGTAGCCACTCAAGAGGGCTCAGATTTGTATGGGAACTGTGTACGTATCCCACGCAACCGTGCCGATGGTTGAAAACTCTCAAAGTCCACGTGCGTGCGCGCGAGCGCGCAAAAACCTGTTTTTTTGGGATAATTGCCTTCAATTTTTTACTCTTATAAAATCCGTTTTCGGGGGCTCTGTAGGACCATTTTTTAAGCTTTTTGAGCGGTTTTTCGTGGTTTTTCCTTCATTCCTAACCCATTCGCTATTGTTTCTGGAATAAAACCATTTTTTGAAAACCGGCCGGGTTCTGGTGCGCAAACATTACAAAACTAGCCGGGGCTCCACGGGTTAAATAGATAGACAGACAGACAGACATTTGATGCATATATAACATTCTTAATCTTAAAAAAAAAATAAAAAAACATAATAACATATACCTAGGCTTGGGCCGCCACCCGTATATGATCCCGACTTTTCCGTGTTATGGCCGACTTTGTAACTTTTGAGGTTACTGTGTCCAAACGAAACCGTGTATAAAAAACATGTGTATATCGAGACCTGACTGTATATGTAAATTTCGGAATTAAAAAATTAAAAGATTCATTGAAAGGCCTACAAAAGAAAAGTTTTGTTCCTTTGATAGAAACTATTCTAAACAATACAAATAATTTCACCAATAAATATAAAAATACAGTCTTTGCTTTAATGGGATGTATTAGAGCCAATTCTAAGAAATCCACAGATAACACTATTAGAGATAAAGTTATATCCACTTTGAATTATTCCTCTAAAATTTTAGACAAAATTAATGTTAACAGTAATAAATTCAAAGAAAGTAAAGTCCAAATTACCAGATGGATGTAAATATTTCAAAGTTGTTGTTGTTGTTCCCCAAGCTGCCTGGCCGAACAGCCCCAAGGCCCCGAGCAAGGCCAAGGCCATAACCGAGCGCCCCCACAGAACCCTCCCTGCCGACCACAATAAAGCCTGGGTGACCGAAGCAACTCCATGGCGGGGAGCTGAGGAGAGTGCGGAAACGTCCGGGAAACCAAAGCCCCACCCAGGGCCCTGTGCCCCCCAGCAATTATGAAGAGAAAGTTGAGGGGCAAAGGAAAAATGTGACGCTTTGGCTTCCAATCTTGGTAGATTGGGAGGTCAATCCACGGAAGAGACGCCGTCACTTGAAATCTAGAAAATATATAAGTAAAAGGAACAGTTAGAGTAAGCTATGGGTATGGCAGAGATCGCTCAGTTCTCATTCTGATAGACCAGCCCATCACCAAGATTTCAAAGTAATAATAGTTTATTCATATGAGCAACCTGTTGGATCTATTATTTTTAATTATATCCCCTGGGGGTAAGGGATTAGAATATGCCCCATGTGCCTTCTGCGTGTCGTAAGAGGCGACTAAAGAGGTTGGTTCGGTGGGCTTGCGACCCCCACCCGTGAAAAATACTTAAGCAACGAAAAACGAGCGAACAACCTCGGATGCGGACGGACCCTGTATTGATGAACCCCGACCGACTATGGACAATCTTACGGACAATCTTAGAATAGCATCATGGAATGTGAGAGGCATGAATGATAACACAAAAGAGAGAGAGGTCCTGGAAGTGTTAGTGAATGCCATGCTGGATGTATGTGGAATGACGGAGACCAAATGGAGGGGTACAGATGTGGGAGTGTGGAATGGGTGTGTGTGCTGGAGTGAGTGAGGGAGCAGCGAGAGAAGGTGCGTGTTTGTTTGTAAGTAACAAGTGGAAGGAGCGTGTAAGAGACTATGGGTCTGTGGTTTCAAGGATTGTGTGGGTGAGAATGAATGGGAGGTTTGACGTACCTCCCAACCTACCAAATAGGAAAACCTACTATTTGGTAGTAGTCTTGGAAAATCCAACGTCAAGGCTATTAACCTAATTGCAATGACGACTTGTCTATTTTGACTGCTATGTCGTCATTCCAACCGCGGTTAAAAAGAAAACGTCTAGAGTCTACTCCTTATCTTGCTCTAGGAGACGTTGTACATTAACCAAAACTACCACCGAAGGTGAAAAAAGCATAGAAGAGAAGAAAAAGGGGTTTACCTTAGTTACCGCTCAAGGCCCATTGTATTGACTCTTTATAATTTTATCATTTGTGTGTTGGAATAATAATATTGTTTTCAATTCTATCGTATTAGAAATTATTCATAGATTAAAAAAAGACCAAATAAGACAGTTATATTTATGTATAAGGGAGATAGATACATTAAATAGATAGACAGACAGACAGACATTTGATGCATATATAACATTCTTAATCTTAAAAAAAAAACAAAAAAACATAATAACATATACCTAGGCTTGGGCCGCCACCCGTATATGATCCCGACTTTTCCGTGTTATGGCCGACTTTGTAACTTTTGAGGTTACTGTGTCCAAACGAAACCGTGTATAAAAAACATGTGTATATCGAGACCTGACTGTATATGTAAATTTCGGAATTAAAAAATTAAAAGATTCATTGAAAGGCCTACAAAAGAAAAGTTTTGTTCCTTTGATAGAAACTATTCTAAACAATACAAATAATTTCACCAATAAATATAAAAATACAGTCTTTGCTTTAATGGGATGTATTAGAGCCAATTCTAAGAAATCCACATATAACACTATTAGAGATAAAGTTATATCCACTTTGAATTATTCCTCTAAAATTTTAGACAAAATTAATGTTAACAGTCTAATAAATTCAAAGAAAGTAAAGTCCAAATTACCAGATGGATGTAAATATTTCAAAGTTGTTGTTGTTGTTCCCCAAGCTGCCTGGCCGAACAGCCCCAAGGCCCCGAGCAAGGCCAAGGCCATAACCGAGCTCCCCCACAGAACCCTCCCTGCCGACCACAATAAAGCCTGGGTGACCGAAGCAACTCCATGGCGGGGAGCTGAGGAGAGTGCGGAAACGTCCGGGAAACCAAAGCCCCACCCAGGGCCCTGTGCCCCCCAGCAATTATGAAGAGAAAGTTGAGGGGCAAAGGAAAAATGTGACGCTTTGGCTTCCAATCTTGGTAGATTGGGAGGTCAATCCACGGAAGAGACGCCGTCACTTGAGATCTAGAAAATATATAAGTAAAAGGAACAGTTAGAATAAGCTATGGGTATGGCAGAGATCGCTCAGTTCTCATTCTGATAGACCAGCCCATCACCAAGATTTCAAAGTAATAATAGTTTATTCATATGAGCAACCTGTTGGATCTATTATTTTTAATTATATCCCCTGGGGGTAAGGGATTAGAATATGCCCCATGTGCCTTCTGCGTGTCGTAAGAGGCGACTAAAGAGGTTGGTTCGGTGGGCTTGCGACCCCCACCCGTGAAAAATACTTAAGCAACGAAAAACGAGCGAACAACCTCGGATGCGGACGGACCCTGTATTGATGAACCCCGACCGACTATGGACAATCTTACGGACAATCTTAGAATAGCATCATGGAATGTGAGAGGCATGAATGATAACACAAAAGAGAGAGAGGTCCTGGAAGTGTTAGTGAATGCCATGCTGGATGTATGTGGAATGACGGAGACCAAATGGAGGGGTACAGATGTGAGAGAGTGGGAGTGTGGAATGGGTGTGTGTGCTGGAGTGAGTGAGGGAGCAGCGAGAGAAGGTGCGTGTTTGTTTGTAAGTAACAAGTGGAAGGAGCGTGTAAGAGACTATGGGTCTGTGGTTTCAAGGATTGTGTGGGTGAGAATGAATGGGAGGTTTGACGTACCTCCCAACCTACCAAATAGGAAAACCTACTATTTGGTAGTAGTCTTGGAAAATCCAACGTCAAGGCTATTAACCTAATTGCAATGACGACTTGTCTATTTTGACTGCTATGTCGTCATTCCAACCGCGGTTAAAAAGAAAACGTCTAGAGTCTACTCCTTATCTTGCTCTAGGAGACGTTGTACATTAACCAAAACTACCACCGAAGGTGAAAAAAGCATAGAAGAGAAGAAAAAGGGGTTTACCTTAGTTACCGCTCAAGGCCCATCCCGTGTTCCGTCATGCGCAGATCCCTGTCGAACGTGCGCATGAGCGACCCTCTCTTGTCATCACATCTCACGTCAGCAGAAGAACGCGGATGGGCAGGGGTCCGGCGTGAGGGAGGGTATTATGTACGTTGGATTTTCCAAGACTACTACCAAATAGTAGGTTTTCCTATTTGGTAGGTTGGGAGGTACGTCAAACCTCCCAATTTGTTAGTAGTCTTGGCAAATCCAACGTCAAGGCTGCATAACAAATAGGAGGAGGACATCCAAGCCCAACATACCAAAAAAAACAATGCATAAGACAAAATTATGAATGACAAAGAAACACAATTTAAACAAGAGAGTTTAATAAAAGAGTGAAAAACTGAGGAGTAGCTAAAAAGAGCAGTTTGAACACGTGCCCATCATTCATAGTAATGCAAAACCATAGACTTGTCTTAAACCAAAAAGTACTGTACCCAAAATCCCTTTTCTTCCAAAACCAACAAAAACATTGAACACAAAAATAAAACACAATTTTCAATTTGGCAAAAACACTTATGTACTGTATACATATAACATAATCCCAAACTTGCAATCCAGTGTTGCAAACCCGTACCCCCCCCCCCCCTTTCCAAATAAAACAAAGTAAAAGACAGAGTGACAAGGGGGGAAGACCAGGCATCTTCGCTAGAGCTCTAGGAAACACGACTCCCGAGAGCTATCACAGGCCGAGGGGGTCTAACAATGGACATGGAGAGGTAGGAGAAGACGAAGGTATGGACAGAAGACCACAAACCCGCCGAGGCGACGTCAGGCAACGATCGACTCTGCAGGAACCGTAAGGAGGCAGCAAAGGACCGCACATCGTGCGCAGAACCCCTACAATCAGGGTTACTGGCACGAATGACCCGACAAATGTGGCGGCCTATCTGTACCTTCGAGAGCCTCCCACCAGTCCGAGGAGACACCCACACAGCAGTACCCGAAGTCGGCGCCACAGACTCAACATAGGAGTGCAAGGCTTGCACCGGGCACAACACATGGTGAGTATGCCCACGCTTTAAAGCCTGGATGGTGAAAGGCTTGGAAACGTGGGTCTCTCTCTCATTCTTGGCAACAAAATGAGGGGAGGGGGCTAACGTGACGACATTCAAGGACGGGGAGAATCGCATGCATTCCTGGGAGCGTGACATGGCTGCTAGTTCAGACACCCTATCTCCAGTGGCCAGAGCGACAAGGAAGAGTGTACGCTCCAGCAACTGAACCGGTGTAGTGTCCCGTGTATATGTGAGTGAAGCCAGAAGGTCCAGAGCACGCCCCAGATCCCAGTGAGGAGGGATCTGGCGCGGAGGCGGTCGCTCCCTGAAGGCAGTCTTCATGAAGGAATCCAGCTCCTTCGGCGGAACGACCAGCCCAGTGACGGACTCAAAGACCTCCCGGATGGCAGACAAGTGGTTACGTATAGTGTTGACTTGAAAGCGACGCGTACGGAAGAGGTGAAACAAGTAGTGTAGTACGAGGGAAGGAGAGCTAACTGTCTGGCGAGTGTCCTGTATCCACCTAGTAAAAGACCTCCAGTGGGACTCGTAAGTCCCCCAAGTCGAAGACGTCCATGAACGCTTCAGGAAGTCAGTCAGGTCCCGTCCGTGGACCGGGAGCCACCGTGCCTCACGAACATCCACGATGCGAAGGCCAACGAGGTCCGTAGGTCTCCAACCTGGCTCAAGTGGAAGTTTGAGAGAGGGAGAGGGACCGGACTCGGGCACCACCGCTTCAACTGTGAGTACCAAGCCTGGGCCGGCCACAGAGGCGCTATTAGCCAGACTCTGCCTCGGTACAGCCGCAGCCTCGCGAGGACTTTGCACATCAACAGTGCGTCTGGTGGCGGAAATATGTATATCGACTGCCACCTGCTCCAGTCTTCCATGAAAGCGTCCGGACCCCCCTCCGGAGTACGAGTCCGGAGGGATAGGTACCGAGGCAACTTGCGCGTCTCCTTCGATGCGAACAAGTCGACCTCCGGAACACCCCAGGAAGCCGCGAGGTCGTCGAATACAGTCTGTTTCATTGCCCATTCTACAAGAACGCCCTGTCCTCTCGACAGGGCGTCCGCCCATAGGTTGGCAGTCCCGGGCAGGTAGGAGGCGTGCAGGGAGATGTTGTGTCGGTTCGCGAGGAAGAATAACTTCTCGGAGATCCCCAACAGAGTCAAAGACCTGGAGGACCCCTGCTTTTGGATACAGTGGACAGCTGTCTGATTGTCCATCCTGAAGGCCACCGACTGTCCCCGAAGGGCCAGCGCGTGGTCCCTCAGGAAGAACAAGGGAACCAACAGTTCGAGGGCATTGATGTGTAGGTGTGTGTGTCCCACCCATCTGCCGTGATGTTGATGTCCCAGATTGGATTGGTAACCCCACCCTACCTCGCTCGACGCATCTGTATCTACCCAGATCGTCGGCGGGGGGGCGGTCCAAGGCACAGCCGCAGAGAGCGTGCCCCGAGCAACCCAGTGTCCTAAGTGTCTGTGAATGGTACGCGGGATCGGCATGAGCCGATCCATAGGGGCCAACGGAAACACCTTGTTGCCCATGAGTATTAGGCGGCGCAGCCTGAGCCTCCCTAAGGGAATGGTCAGAGCGGCCCAATTCAGTGAACCCACTAATGAGTCCCAGATCCTCCTCGTGAGGGAGACCGAGTGCAACACGGCGAAGACCTTCCTGCGAAGTTTCACCGCGTTTGGCTGACTCTGGGTTACTGTAGTGTTGGTCAGATCCCATTCGAGACCTACCCACGTCACGACATGCGACGGGGTCAGGCGTGACTTGGGAATATTGATTTTGAACCCTAACTGTGTGATGTGTTGAACTACTGTGAGGGTGTCGTGGACGCACTGTTTTAGGGTGTCTGAAACTATCAACCAGTCGTCCAAGTAAAACAGGATCTGGAGGCCGCTCCTGAGGAGAGGATCCAGAGCCTGCTTCACCAGTTTCGAGAAGATCCGCGGCGCGATGTTGAGACCGAAGGGAAGTCTGTCGAACATGAACACACGATCGGAAGTCTGAACGGCCAAGAATCGCTGGAAACGAGGATGGATAGGAACGTGCCAATACGCATCCTTGAGGTCCAGCGACACTACCCACGACAGAGGTCGCAGGGCCAGTCGTACCTGGTGCACCGTCAGCATCCGAAACCGTGTGTTCACGATGTGCCCGTTGAGGGCCGACAGATCCACCACCGGTCGCATCGCGTCGCAGTCCTTCTTCGGTACCAGAAATACACGGGAGAGGAAAACCGGTTGACCGGCTTTCACCTCCTTGACGATTCCCTGCTCGTGCATGGACGTAATCACGTCGGCCACCTCCGAAGAGACAGGCCGGCTTCGTTGACAAGAGCTGAGTGGGGGTCTGGACTTCCATCTCCAGGTTAGACCCCTCCGTGCAATCTTCCGCCCCCATGTCCCTCGCGGCCACCGAGGGGCGCAAGGGCGAAAACAACCCGTGGGAGCCCCCGAGATGAGGTGAGCGACCCTTTCGGCTAGGCGAGAAGGAGAACAAGGAGGAGAACCTACACATTTTTTGACGTGGAGGGTCCCCCGGTACGGTCCCTGCGGTCATAAGAGCCACGTTGACCTCCTCTACCCCATTGGACTATCGTCCAATTAGCTTAACCTCAGTTGTATGTAAAATGCTAGAAACGGTCATACGAGACAGACTCGTAAATCACTTAGAGGAAAATAACATACTTAAAGATACTCAACACGGCTTTCGTAAAAAACGTTCCTGTTTAACAAACCTCTTAGACTTCTTCCACGATATCCTCAACCTCTACGATGAGAGTAAAGCTGTAGATATTATATACCTTGATTTTCAAAAGGCCTTTGACAAAGTTCCCCACAAACGTTTACTGCTAAAACTAAAAGCGCATGGAATACAAGACGGTGTGTTGAAATGGATAGAAAATTGGCTCAGCAACAGAAAGCAAAGGGTAGTCATAAACGGTAAGGCATCTAAATGACCAATGTAAGTAGCGGGGTACCCCAGGGATCGGTACTAGGACCAATTCTCTTTCTAATTTACATCAACGACATAGATGAGGTCTCACCTGCACAATCTCAAATTTGCTGACGATACAAAATTGCAAATAGCGTACTCTCAAAAGAACAAGTTGACGATATGCAACACAATCTAGATAAATTGTCATGTTGGGCCCAAATTTGGCAAATGAGTTTCAATGCGGATAAATGTAAAGTACTACATGTCGATACCTAAATGAGAAAGCAAACTATTCGATGAATGGCACTCAGCTTAAGAATGTAAACAGAGAAACTGATCTGGAGTAACAATATCGAGTAACCTAAAACCGAGTCAACAATGTTCAGAAGTTGTTAAGAAGGCAAACAAAATAATTGGCTTTATAGGCAGGTCATTTGAGCATAAATCCAAAGAAGTTATCCTAACCCTTCACAATTCCTTAGTCCGCCCTCTTCTGGAATACTGCGTTCAATCCTGGTGCCCTTATTACCAAAAAGATATAAACAAGCTAGAACGAGTTCAACGTAGAGTTACCAAAATGATACCTAGCCTAAAGAACAAACCATACGAAGAGCGTCTTAGAGAATTAAATCTATTTCCTTTAACCCAGCGCAGATTAAGAGGCGACTTAATTCAAGTGTTCAAATCAAAGGCATCGACAATATGAACTGTAATAAGTACTTCACTATCGACCAATCTAATTACACGCGGGGAAACGGTTGCAAATTATTGGTAAATCTTTTAACTCGCACGAATCTAAGAATTTCTTCTTCAATCGAGTTGTCAACTTGTGGAATGGGCTTCCCCGACGTTATAGACTGCAGCACCGTTGATTCATTTAAATTCCGCATAGACAAATATCTCGCATCAAACCCGCGACTGACTGCGTTTGTAAATGAATAACTTTATCCTCCCCTCAGTTACTAACCCATATGTCCCCTACTAACTTCCTAGTCCTGCCACGTTAGTGGCAGGGCAGTAGTTCCCTTTCCAATGTTCCCTTACCCACTCTAAACCACTGTTTGGACACTTGATCCTCAGTGTTTTGGAGGACAAGCAACCTAGAAGGGTCACTAGACCTGTTGTTGCTTGATTTCCTTTGTACTCCTTTGTACCCCCCCCACCTCGTCGAAAAGGGCGAGCCACCCCATCCCCTGTCCGTCTCGCGTCTGACCCCGTCGAAGTGCGGCCGGAAGTGGAAGGCTGGCCAGCCCCTTCTCGGCGGGGATGAAAGGGAGCAGGAGCAGAAGTGCGAGGCGGAACCGACGCTCTGGCCGGCAACTTCCCTTTCCTGCGCCCTTTCTTGGCGGCAGCACTGGCGGCAGCACCCCGAAGAGGACCGGCAGAAGGACGGGACTGCGAAGACCTTGGTCGCGACACAGCGCGTCTTTGCGTGTCGTAAGCAGGGTCCGCCGACAGAGAAGCGTAGCGTTCCCAAGCATCCTGCGCAAAAAGCCCCGATGTATAGAGCTCAGAGTACAACAAACCCTGACGAATATCCAAGGGGGCTTTCCGGCAGAATGAGGACCTTACCGTCTGGCGTTGTCGAGTTGCCTCGCACAAAACCGCCTTCAGCTCGGGAACCAAAGACACCGCGAGCTGAAGGTGGATCCGCCGAACGTGGTCCAAACCCTCGCGAAGATCGCCAGGTGCAGTCGCCTCGATAAGCCTCAGGTGGTGAACAGACGTCTGGAGGGAACCTAAAAGACAAGATAATAAGTTCGCCACCCTCTGCCGCAAGGTAAAATCCCTGTCGACAGAGGACTTATCTGGGTGGGAGAAGAACGGGTTAGCAATAGCACAAATTTCAAGTTTGGGCGCGCTGATCCAGGACCAGAACTTGCCATCCAATCCGCCGACAGATACAAGAGGAGGCAAAAACAGTGATGACTCCGGGGGAGGGACTGAAACAGATCTGTCGACGGAACGGTTGGCGAATTCTAAGGCCTCAGCAAACCAGGCCTCCAATGGGAGAGGATTATCGAGCACGACGGCTAAGCCAGGCTTACCGTCGTCGCACAAACCCGTCCCATAGGAGGACAGTCCCGTCAACACAGCCAGGGACTGAACATCCTGAAGGATGTCCTGGCGGCTGAAGTCCGACCAGAGCTTAGTCCGAGGAGCAGACGGGGGCTTGGGCTTCACCGAAAAGTACTGAAGGTCAGTCCTCGTCGGGTAAGCCCTCACCTCCACGTCGGCCACCTGACCATCCACCCTGATCGCCCTGAACTGCATCTTATCATTAATTTGCACCGACCAGTCCGTCACCTGACGAGAAGTCGGTAGCACGCTCCGGGTGGGAGGCCTGCACCCCCTTCCAAACAGCCAAGGAGCCATAGAGGAGCGGCATAGTCCGCGATGGGACCTTGGCCTTCTGGATGGGGGGCAAGCGCGGACCCTGCCCTAGCAGACGGAGAACCCCCGCATGGGAGACAGCAGGGGCAACCACCTGAGCTAGGGCAGGAGCAGTACTAGCCGACGACCGGGCAGGCGGAGAAGCAGGGCGAGAAGGAATGTGGTCCACCGCAGAAGGGAGGGGGACCAAAGCAGGGGTAGGTTGGGTGAGGCGCTGAGGTTGTGTCACCGCCAAGAAGCGCGATAAGAGGGAATCTTGCATCGCCTCCAAGCGCGCGTCGAAGTGTGACACAACCCACCCCTGCATAGCCGAAAATCGATCCGAGAGAGGCGACCCCCCCGAAGATTGTTCGGGCCGCAGGGGCGAGCGTGAGCGGGAGCGAGACCCACGACACGAAACAGCAGCGTCGCGGCCCAAAGAAGGCGAGCGACGACGGCCGTGGCGCCCCTGAGGGTCTCGACCCCGATCACTAACGCCCGAGGGGGAAACATCACCATTCCCCTCTTCCAGCGACACGTCAGCTCCCGAGAAAGGGGACCCCGAAACCTCGCTATACTCCACCGAGTCAAGCGGCGGGGTACCCCCCTGGTAAGCTGGTAAGTGAAGATCAGGGATAGAAGAATGAAGAGGAGCATGATGACGGGAGGGGGAAGGCTGGCCGGGTGAAAGGAGGTCAGAAGGAGCCGCGGGGGGAAACAGAGCAAGGATCCCCGGGGCTGAGAGAACAGGGCGGCCCGACACCGAGGCGGAGGAGGGAGGGACCTCCACCTTGGGACGAGACCGTGAAGGAAGAATAGGCACCGAAGCAGGAGAAGTAGGAGGAGAAGCAACAACATCCTGGCGGACCCCCCTGGACAGAGTAGGAGGAGGGAGCAGAGGGCCAGCTACAGCATGAACATCCGCGCGCGTAGAGGACAAATGAAGAGGACGTCTTTTGTGCAGGGGAAGCGGGCGGAAGGTAGTAGAGCCCCTATCCGGAGAGGCCAGGGGAGGGCGTACAGGGGCAGAGACGCTAACCCCGGCCTCAGGGCGAGAACCATGACGAGGGCGATGGGCGGAGTCAAGGCGAGCAGGAGGACGATGAGGGGCAGTAGAGGACGGGCGATGAGGCGAGCGAGAGCGTGGACGGAGCTGGGGATCCTCCCGACGATGTAACGACCGACCACGGGACCCAGGGAGGAGGGCCCGAGCAGGGAGAGGGCCAGGTGAATGGCCTCCAGATGGGTCAGGGATGCCCAGGGCGACGCGGATCCGGTCGTCAACAAAGGTCGGGGAACGGTGGCCCACAGTCCTAATGTGGTGGGAGACCACCGCCCACACTGATTGAAGGGAAGCAGAGGCCACCGCCGCATCTGAGGAACCAGGGTGATGGTCCACCACCTCTACCAGGTCCATACACGGGCCACACAGAGCAGGGAGGTAGGCCGTAGAGGACACACATTGCGAATGGCGTAAGCAGGACCGGTGGCGCTCCAAGCACGGGGAGCCACAGCCCTGGCGGAAGCAAGGCATCCCACCTGCAACGGAAGAACACACACCATAAGCAGCACGTCGACGGAGTAAGTGTAGAGAATGTCCAATAAAAACCAGGGAATGAGCATGTGTAAACAGTAACACACATGCAAATCGGTATCCGTACTCACTCTAAACTGGGAGCACCGAGGTAGGTGAGGAGGGCGGGCGAGGGTGAAGAGCACAAGCAGAACCTGCAAAGATGGAGAAAGTGTTAACCACCACTCAACACCTTACATGCAGAGTCCATAACACTAGTAAAGTGCAGACACCAATATAGTATCAGGCAACAATATGACATAAAAAAGGTCAACAGTGAAAGCCAACTATAACCGCAAATTTGCGGGCCAAAGGAGGCATAACCGTACCGACACAACCCTCCCGCATCGTCGCGGGACCCCCCAGCGATCACCGCAAATTTGCGGGGAGCCGAAACGTCCTGGAGGACCGAATCGAGCTCTCCGCAAATTTGCGGGACCGGCCGAGATGGTCCGGAGCCGAAAAAGCGAGAGGAGCGTCTAGGGAATACCAAAAAAGGCCCATAAAAAAGCGTCAACTCCTTATGAACTCCAAGCGATGATGGCCATCAAGCTGAGCAGTGTCTTCCTTGATAAGATCCTGACTCAACTGGTCAAGGGAGAGGCAAGGAAGACACACCAGGGGAGAGGAGGCACATCCCCCAGGAACCACCCAACCCACAGAGATAGAGCAAAGCCCATGAGGAGAAGTGGCAGGGAGGGTGGTTTGGCACAAACAGGGGCCCCCGTGGGGTACCCCTGGATCGGGCAAAAGACTATGAAAGGATGGAGGTGAAAACAGGAAGGGAAAACAAAAACCAGTAAATGAAACCGGTGAGAAAAAGGGTGGCCTAGCCTTGAGTAGAGAATGTGTCAGGGGCGAAAAACCCTGTGGTGCGAAGGAGGGGCCCCCGTGGGGTATCCCTGGATATTACGAACCACCTGGCGCCCAGGCCCTTGAGACACAGTGAAGGCTCGAAAGGGGGGACTCGGGAATAACGCTAATAATGCGGCCGACACAAACTCTACAAAAAGCACTGCCACCAACTAAATCTCAGATTGTTTACCAACTGTACACTTAGGCTATGAAAAAAAAAAATGAAAACTCATAGGGGCATAGCAAATCCTGAATGAGAAAACAAGCTAGGCTAAAATAAGCTAAAAGCGAAACTATGCCAGACTAACAGGAAAAAAGAATATGAAAAGAAAAAGTTAAAAAACATAGACGAGGAACGCCAGGCGCCCTCGTACCTTCGGTAGCTATTTCCACACGCGTCTCCATTATACACACTGAGGAGCCCATTTACGTGTGCCCTAGATCACGTAACATCTGTCTAACAAAAAGAAGGCCAGATAAGCCGAAACGAACCTAAAACAGGGTGAATTGAAGGAGCACGACAAAAGCGGACTCAACAATGGCGACGCGTGAAAAAATGCTCATGCGCACGTTCGACATGGATCTGCGCATGACGGAACACGGGATGGGCCTTGAGCGGTAACTAAGGTAAACCCCTTTTTCTTCTCTTCTATGTTTTTTTCACCTTCGGTGGTAGTTTTGGTTAATGTACAACGTCTCCTAGAGCAAGATAAGGAGTAGACTCTAGACGTTTTCTTTTTAACCGCGGTTGGAATGACGACATAGCAGTCAAAATAGACAAGTCGTCATTGCAATTAGGTTAATAGCCTTGACGTTGGATTTGCCAAGACTACTAACAAATAGTAGGAATACAAACGTGGGGGATTGTGTGTGTGTGTATTCTCCGACAGAGGATAAACTTGTAAGAAAGAAAGAGGAGTTCTGGGTGAATGTGGAGGTGTGCCTGGACAAGTTTGACAAGAACAAAAGAATATTTCTGATTGGGGATATGAATGGGAAGGTGGGTGATAGGAAAGTTGATGGACGATTCAAGGAAGTGAAGGAGTCGACTGCATATGGGGATATGAATGGGAAGGTGGGTGATAGGAAAGTTGATGGACGATTCAAGGAAGTGAAGGAGTCAACTGCATGGACGGTAGTAGGTGAACAGAAAGTTAAGGATTTGGAGGAAATTGTGAAAGAACAAAAGGACGAAATGAATAAGAAAAAAAAAATTGAGAGTGCAGTCGTAGGGGTCATGAAGAACAAGGAGAGTGTCGTGAGGGAGGCCATGGACAGGGACAGAGGTGTAATCATGCATGGAGATATAGAGGCTCATATGAATGATAATGGAGTGAGAAAAGTGAGAGATATGGAGAAAGTGAAGGAGGTCATGAAAGCTGTTGATGTAGATGGATGTGGATGGGATGGGCAGGTGGAGGAAGTCGGTAGGATAGGTAGATATAGAAGGGGGTAGATGAGACCTATAAGGGTACAGTTTAAAACCAGGGCAGTGGCAGAGACAGTGACAAATTTTAGTTGGAGACTAAACACAAATGAAGAACTGAAACATATAAGATTAAAGAAGGATTTGAGCATAGAACAAAGAAAGAAAATAAAGGAACTACAGGAAAAGGCTGATGAGGAAAATGGAAAGTTGGGTAAGGAGGATAAGAAGAAGTTTTTCTGGAGAGTGAGGGACGGGAAATTGAAGAAGTGGTTTATACGAATAGAAGGGAGAAGGAGATCTGGGAGGGAAGAGAATGTGATAGAAGTTGTGGCAGAGGTGGAGAGCAGGGTGGAAGCGTCTCGGGGAGAGACAGGAGAAGAAGAAGCTGCAGACCCAGTACCGGTAGTGTGAGAGGGGGAGTAGGGCATGGACAGGAGGAGCGGGATGATGTAGCTGCTGAAGGAATGGTAGAAAGATTAAGGATTATGTTTAGCAATGTTGATGTGTTTACCCAGGACAAGAAAAGAGAACTGATATGTAGGTTGCAGGATGAAGAGGAAAAACCTGATGTCATAGCCTTAAGCTCGGTTCACACATACCCGTCTTGCGCTCCCGTCCTTCCCCGACCACCAAAAATTGTTGGACGGCATCAAACGGAGGACCTTGTGTCCCGAGTGGCCATGATGCTCGACCTCAACACATCACCGCCCCGGCAGACGGGGAGTGGACGGCGACCTAAACACGTCACCGCCCCGGCAGACGGCGCATGGACGCCGACTTGGTGCCACGACCTGTCCCGTTGGACGGCGACCTAAGAAGTCTGGTTACGACCTGTCTGCGACGCACTGCGACGGCACTGCGACCACAATACGATGGACGCAGTGTCGTCGGCGATGGCCACTATGAATATAAGAGAAAATTTGCACAGGTGTTGTGTATTTACCTATTTGTAGTTTACAGGAATTGAGCAGTTCTCGTGTTGTCCTGTCTTAGTTACTTTATAATCAATCCATTTTACTTAGACAAGTATCGTAATGGATAGACAAGTATCGTTGTTGTTGTTCCCTAAGCTGCCTGGCCGAACAGCCCCGAGTCCCTGAGGTAGGCCATGGCCATGATCGGGCTTTCCCACAGAGCTCTCATTGAGTGTAGATTGTGTTGTTGGCGTAAGTGGTTGTGTGAAATGCAGTCTTCTATGATGTGTTTAATGGTATGGGGTGCTGTGTTACATCCCGGGCAGGCGTCGACAACGGAGGCATCCAGTCTCTTCTGATAGCTCAGGAGAGCTGGATGGTGGACTCTGTCTTCGCGAGGAAGGGAGGATTCGGAAGGATGGATTTCGGGAGGTCGTGCATGCAGCTGTGTGTTGTCTGTGAGTGAGTGGATGGATCGGCGAGAGATATGAGTATGGATGTGCTTCTGGAAGTTGGTTCGGGGTGGGCAGGGAGGGAGAGAGGACAATAATTGTGTGTGATACCGTGTGCTGGGTGTTTTTTTGATATTTCTTGGTGTCTGTGGGTGTGTTGCCATGTAGTTTAGTGGGTGGTCTTGGTTCGTGGAGGCTGCTGCCAGGAATTGAGTGCCTCTCATGTCCAGATGGTCTTTGACTTTGAGGATTTTGGTTTCTTGATGTAGGTGATCTGTGGGTGCAGTAGCTGTGCAGCCTGTAATGATCTTCAGGGCTTTGTTTTGAATAGTCTGTAAGGTCTTATGATGTGTTTCAGCTAGGTTAGAAGCCCAGGCTGGGCTTGCGTATTCCATCACTGATCTTATGTATTGTTTGGGAGGTTTGACGTACCTCCCAACCTACCAAATAGGAAAACCTACTATTTGGTAGTAGTCTTGGAAAATCCAACGTCAAGGCTATTAACCTAATTGCAATGACGACTTGTCTATTTTGACTGCTATGTCGTCATTCCAACCGCGGTTAAAAAAGAAAACGTCTAGAGTCTACTCCTTATCTTGCTCTAGGAGACGTTGTACATTAACCAAAACTACCAGCAGCACATATATACAAAAAGGGGGTACAAGCAGGAGCGTGCTTCAAAGAAGCCTGCTTGATAAAAAAGGGTTAACTCTGAGATTCTGAGTACAGATCTGCCAGTTAATAAGGCACCCCACTTAAAATAAGTGGTGAAAAATAAAAACTTATAAGTTTACATGTGCACATATAAACCCCATAAAACTAGTGGATATATCTTGCAAAATATATCCAATGCTTAAAATTAGATTGCTTCACAGCCAAAAACTACTTACAACAACACTTTTGTTTGTACTACAATTGTACTAGCACAATTTCCTGCAATGAATAGTACAGAGAAATGTTCATATCACAACACCCATAACTAGTATCACAGCTCACATACTCTGGCGGGGTCTAGGGTGTCCTATGTTACACTGACTGCACCCCCCCCCCCCCCTCTTTTCTTGAAATTAAACAATAAGTGACTTAGGGGCCATCTAGACCCTCTGCCTTAAAGCTATACATGGCAAGGAAGGTTTGTCTAGAGCTACTGAAGGGTATCGAGTCAAAAACGTATGATTAGAGGCCCACAACTGTGTGGACGTAATATCTTCAACAGAAAAATTCTTAAGGAAACGCAAAGAGGCTGCCCACTTGCGTAAATCGTGGGCCCTACCCACAACGCCGGGATTACTCTCTTTAACCCTTCCTACCCGGTCTGCCTTAGGTAAGGACAGCACGAAAGAAGAGCCGCTACCCGGTATGCCTTATCTAAGGCATGAGCTTAATAGCCTAATTAAGCTTGGTCCGAACGCCGTGCGTACGACGTATGTCAACAAACCCAAGCGTTCGTCACCGCACCTCCGAAAACAAGAAGGAGAAGACTCCTCAATGTTATTGTTCTGACGTCATGATGAAATTAGTGTCTAAAAAGCCCCCATATTGGCAACATCTCTGCAATATTGGCTCCACTGAAATCGTCATCACAACTGAACCAGTTGACTTACAGAGCTCTACTCAATGCCAAAATACAGATTGAAAACCGCACTACGATTATAGATGAGTGGGAAAGTTCTAGCAGTGAAAATAAACATAAATACGGTAGCCTAGGCCTAGACGTTTTTCAGCCATAGCGCCCGGGTAGGGGCGACCGTCATTGGGTAAGACAGCCCGGGGAGGAAGGGTTAATGACCTCGACCAAGAGAGAAGCCAGTTTACGTTTCATCAAGCGTTTACCCGTACTTGCTACCCATAAAGCACCCTGGTGATTTAGAGGAGCCACTCTCAAATATTTGGTTAGAGCTTGCACTGGACATAAATTATGGTTCACCTTTCCCCTTTTCAACGCCGGCACCGTGAACTCTGAAAACACGTGTTCACTGTGCTCATTCTTGGCTATGACCCCTGGAGAAGGTGCAATGTGAATACACTCATTAAGCCTACCAAACCTGAGGCAATTAGGTGTGTTGCTCATCGCCGCCAGCTCAGATACTCTGTTCCCGGTAGCCAAAGCCATAAGGAATGCTGCCCGTTTTAAAAGTAATGTAAAATTGCAGTATTTTGGTACAGACGGGAATGAAGTAACGACAATGCTTTGTCCAGAGACCAGGTAGGCATGAGCTGACGGGGAGGTGGGCGGAGTTTAAAACATGCCCTCATAAAACCTGTTTCCTCCGCGACTGGTATGGTGAGACCGGTAAGGTCCAAAAATGGCATCCTAATCGCTGTTAAGTGATTTTTTAACGTTACTACAGATAAACGTTTCTGCTCGAACAGATAATTTAAATAATTAAAAACCAAAGCCACCGAGGGCACAGTTTGTTCTGTTCTAAGAATCCAAGAAGTAAAGGCTTGCCAATGCGATTGATACTGTTGCTTTGTAGACTGGGTATATTGATTCATGAATTTATTGGTCACGTCTCTACCATATGGTGCTAGCCACTTGGCCTCCTGAATGTCCATAATGCAATAGTCAGCGAGGTCTCTAGGTTGCCAATTGTGTCTAAGTGGAAAAACCCGACCGGGAGCGACACCGGGTGCGGGCACCACGTTTTCAATTGCTGGTACCACAACTGCGCCGGCCACAGGGGCGCGATTAGCGAGACTACGCCCCGATAATCCTGTAGTTTGTTTACTACGTGGCACATTAGAGATGCGTCTGGCGGCGGAAACAGATAAATGGAACTCCACCTGTTCCAGTCTGTCACCAGTGCGTCTGGCCTGCCCGCCGGCGTTATTGTCCGGCGGGTGAGGTACAGTGGGAGTTTGTGAGTCTCCTCTGACGCAAACAAATCCACTTGTGGATGGTAAGGCTCCGCAATCATTTGGTCGAAAATGGTTTGCTTGAGCGCCCATTCTACTGTTGTGCTCTGTCTCCGAGACAGAGCGTCTGCCCAGACGTTTGCTACGCCTGGGAGATAAGATGCGTGAAGATGAATGTCCAGCCTGTTGGCTAGAATAAAAATATTTTCTGACACGTTTAGCAACTTCCGAGATCTCGTTGACCCTTGTTTCTGAATACAGTGAACCGCATTCAGATTGTCCATTCTGAAGGCCACCGACTTGCCCCGTAAAGTAGAGCCGTGAGCCTGAAGGAAATATAAGGGGACTAGTAATTCTTTGACATTGATGTGGGAGATTTCTAAATGGGACCAAAGCCCTTGACCCTGGTGCCCTTGGTTTGACTGAAAGCCCCAACCTATCGTTCCTGACGCATCCGTGTCTACCCATACCGTCGGCGGAGGAGAGGTCCATGACATTACCGAGTGCAACGTTTCCCTCTTCGCCCAGACCGCTAGTAAGTTCTGGATTAATTTTGGGATGGGCCATAATTTTTCCGCCGGTAATAGTGGAAAACATTTGTTGCCTTCCAATATTAAACGTTTGACTTTCAACCGGCCCAACTTTACAGTTAGTTGAATCCAGTTGAGAGAGCCGACCAGAGACTCCCAGATTCTCTGTGTCGTAGTCAGACTGTGAAGGAACAGAAACAATTTTCTGCGAAATCTGTTTCGATTGTCCACACTTTGACTCAGAGTGAGAGTAGCTGTGTCCCAAACCAGCCCTATCCACTGAACTACTCGTGAGGGAACAAGGTTCGACTTTACCAGGTTTACCTTGAATCCTAGAGATTTGACATGATTTAACCCGTTGAGCCCCGGCTAGTTATCATATTTTGTTCACCCCAGTCCCAAGCCATTTTCACTTCTTTTTTTTTGTTTGATAAAATGGAAGACAAGGATGAGAAATGAAAAAAAAAAAAAAAAAAAATCACCTCGGATATTTTTTTTTTTGGGGGGGGGGAGCCTCAAAAAAATGTGTTAAGCCAAAATGGAAGATAATGGTGAGAAATGAAGGCAAAAATAAAAAAAAACTCACCTCGGTCATTTGGGGGGGGGGGGGGGGGGGCAAAAGTTCGTCTCCCCCGCATGACCACCCGCCCGGGAGCACTAGGGTGAAAACTGAGTATGGCATTGTACGGCATACATCCTAAGGAGTGTCTCACATAAATCTCAAGCCTCTAGCTCCCATACGACCGGAGTAATGAAGGTTCAAAGTGGCGGTGAACTAAGGGTGTAAAGTATCCCCACTAAGCCCACCACCACCAGCCGCGCGGCTGTCTTGGCCCTCTCACACCTACCGGCCCGGCTCCCACACACACTACGGTACCTCCCCCTCCTATTCTCCCGCCATTTCCTACCTTACGAGCCACGTAACTGATTTTAATATGTCGGACGCACGTGATGCGTCTCTGGGAGTTGGTGATCAAACACTCCCGACGCATCACGTGCGACGCTGGGTCTCACTGGGTTAATGTTATGTTGACATGATTGACGCATAATTGTTCCGTCTCTGCCACCACTAGCCAGTCGTCTAGATACCACAAAATCCTGATCCCTTGCTCTAACAAGGGCATCAGGGCTTGCCGGACTAATTTCGTGAATAAGCGAGGTGCTAGGTTCAATCCAAACGGCATCCTCTGAAAGACATAAGTCTGATGCATTATTCGTAAGGCCAGAAACCGTTGAAATCTTTTGTTTACCGAGACGTGACAATACACGTCTGTCAGGTCTAAAGAACACATCCACCCTCCCGGCGGAAGTGTTAGCCTGATTTGATTCACTGTCAGCATCCTGAAGGATACGTTGTGAATGTGGAGGTTCAGATAAGACAGGTCTACGACTTGTCTCATCTGAACACTGTCCCTTTTGGGCACTAGAAATAGTTTGGATGTAAAGACTGGGTAATTTTGAGGAACCGGGATGATGACATTCTTGGCGATCATTTCTCGGATCAGTGACTCCACCTCTAATGAAACTAAATTTGCCTTTGTCGGCTGACGTAAACGAGGTCGCCGGAGCCACTGCCAGGTGATGCCTTTGCGTGCCACCATCCTCGCCCAAGTATTTAATGGCCATGCGCGGTGACACGTCCGGAACGACCCAGTTAGCAGACAAGGGTTCGCCGGCTGTACTACCCTCTGATCCACCCGCCGTGAGACCGGCCCTGGGAGTGAGAGAGACTTTAGTTTTTTGATGGTGGTGGTGGTGGTGTTGGATGCTTAGCCGACTGGCCGGCGTTGGCAGAAGACGGGCCCTGGCCCGGTCTGTTATACCTTTGTCCTTTATGACCTGTAAACTTTCCTTGTTTATACCTGTACTTACCTTGCGGGGAAGAGGACTTAGGTGGATGAAAGGGCTTTGACCCACCCGGCTGAACTTTTGCGACTGGCTTGGGTTTGGGAAAGTTAAAAGCAGGTTTCTTAGAAGGGATGGGACTGTGCTTAAAGGCCTGAGCCATGTTAAATACAGTTCTCCACACATCAGGGGACATTAAAGAGGGAGTTAGCACTGGCGACATGACCACCTGGTTCGCAATTCTATCAGGAAGTTTCCTCACCAGGGACATCCTAAGATCCTGTCTCGCCCGCACCGCCTCGAGCAAGGCTGTACGGATATCCCCCAACGACTGAATAGAAGTCTGAAGGAGTAAACGTCGAGATAGTTCAATTGATCTTCTGACATCCACGTCCGCGATTGCCAGAGTAGATCTTAGCATAGACTTCGCCACCTGGTGCGTAACAATGTATTGGGAAAAAAGTCTATATGCCTTCCCCCGTAGCCTAAACTCCCGGTCTAGGTGAGCTGGGGAAAGTGTAGTGAAAGGAACTTTAAGTTCGCATAGATTGATTTTGGGGGCAGCTAAAAATGCAAACAAAGCAGATGGAACTCCGCCGGCAGAGAAGACCGGCAGAGAGAACCAAGAATGGCTGTCCTGAGGAATTTGGTGCGAAGCTTTTGAGGTGAAGGTGGTCGCAAAGTTCTGAGCCCTACCTCCCATTCCACCCACGGTCCTGGACCCAACTGCCCCACCTTCAAAACTGGATTAGCGGCTGTGTCTGTGACCGTTTGTAAATCTAATTCTGGAGTGAGAGCTGACAGTGCTTTTATATCATTAAAACTGTCATGCTAGGTCCAGTCAGAAAACAGTTTTGAAGCGGATGCAGGGGGTAGTGCAGGTGTAGCTGTATTCACAAAATAGTCATGGTGATAATAGTTAGGAACATCAAGTACATTACCTCCAATATCTAAAGCTCGTAACTTTCTAGATTTATTACCTTGGATTACCCACTCTCGTGGCACGAAGCTCCCCTGACAAAGTGGGCTGTGCTACCTCTGGCTTAGTGGGGACCATTTGTACCCATGAATCATCTGGACCGTATAAAAGGGGCATAGCTACCTTTCTTAACGGTGCTTTATCTAAAGGGGGAGGATTCACATCCGCTACTACCCTTACACTAGAAGTAGTCAGTGCCGCCGGAGCAGGCCTAGTGACCATAGTAGGTGATACAGAGGGAGGGTGCGGAATCTGAGTTAAAGCAATGGAAGTAGTCAGAGGCCGAACACTTGAAATTGTCATGGAAGCTCCCAGGTCCACTGTAGGAGTCTCCGGCTGCTGGCCAAAATGTTTTGTTAGAGCAGTAGCTAATAACCCATCTATTTCCTCCGCCGTGACAAATTTAGCAGATGAAGAACTAAGAGGTGAATCATTCCTATCCTGTGAGTCGTCTAAAACTGAACCCGACTCCTGCACCTCCATGTCAGAGATTATAGACACCTCATCCTTGTCATCTGGCTCGTCATTAGAGGATTCCGCCGAAGCCGGAACCCCTTCGTGTTGCCATGTTAAGTCTGGAATGGATGATGGGATCGCAGCGTCCCGGTGGACGTCCGCCATTACCTGTGTCTCCTGAACCAGACTTGGGCCTTCAGTCCCTGGTTGGGAATACCTCCACACACCTAGGCCTTGGCCTGAACTCCCTTGGGAGTCAGTTACCCCATCAACCACTGAGCCCCCACTAGACCCTTCTAGAGGGCGATCACTGCCCACAGAACTCTCTAATTCTAAGTTTATAATATCCATTGGTAACTTGTCCGCCGGTAACACCCCCACCACAGTCTCTGACTCCACTCCCGCCCCATCAGATTGGACACTAGATACGTCGGGAGTAGAGGCAGAAAGTGAGGCACGAGGCTCCGGCGAACGCCGGGAGGCCTTTCATTCATGAGAATCTTTCCTGGAAGATTTGTGGCTTCGGTGTGACTTAGATCTATCACTAGAATAGCTTTTGGAGTTCTCAGACCTATCACTAGAACTGCTCTTGGACGTTTCCTCTTTGCTCTTCTTCCTCGCCGGTGAAGAAGAGTGACTAAGCGGCTGTTGTCTGAGGGGCGACCTGGACCTGGACCGCACCCGTGACGTTGGAGGCTGTCACCGGGGGCGTAGGTTCACGAGGTCTCTTAGATGTGCCGGGGGCTGGAGTAAGTGCTGCACCCTGCCCAGTCTCTGCCGACTTTCGTACAATGACTCTAGATTTAGAAGGGGTACGTTTAATAGGGGGGTGCTCAATAAGTAATTTATCCCAAAGAATTACGTTGTCACATTGAAGGGCTTTATGAGCCACTGTGGTAGCATAAGTGGACAACAGCTGCCTGACCTCTCGCAAACGACCGCCGCAGGTCTATCATTGTCTCGCAATACTTTACTACTCAATTGAGTACAGAAGGTACAGTTCTGCGTCACCCACAAACCCCTTGAGCGATCTAAACATTTAACACATCTAATGCAAAGAGTGTTTACAAAGATAGGGATACCTGAACAGGAGGGTGTAAGACACAAAGCAAAAACAGGGTCTAGGGCAGCCATGACAGAGACTGGTGGAAAGCTAACCCACCCCCGGGTCTACTCCAGGTTCTCTAAAGACCCGCCGGAACTCCGCCCTGGAAAAAAGAAAATTTCCAGGAATTAATGCTCATAAGGCTACACCAATATGTTCGAACACAAGTGTTAAATAACCCGCCGGGTAACGAGACGCAATACACAACCATTACAGCTCGCTACGCGGGAGGTTCATAAGTAAAGATTTCAGAATATCTTAACCTGTCCCAAAGATTTATGAATATCCTCTGACATGATATAAAGACCAGCATGGCTTTTTATAAATGACGCAGTCTTCCCAGTGGTGTTTGTTAAGTTTTACTGGAAAACCCATAAAAAGACGCCGGCCCCCGTATTATCTCGCAGATCAAAAACTTGGAAGCCTGTCTTAAATGCTAGATCTGACTTCTCCCGAAGCGTCCTAGATCGCCGTATGTCGAAGGCGGCGATACTTTAACGTATCCCTCAATTGTCTGGTCAACTATACTGAATTGCAAATCCGTTAATCCCACCCTCCCAAGGTGCAACCGCCGGGTGTGAATCTAAGTTATAACGTTAACCCCAATTGTTCCTATCCCCACTTCTTTGCAAAAGATCGCCGGGGAGGAAAGACCAATCAACAAACAGTCTAGTTTTACTGGCTTTGCAAAACCGGGAAAAACTAAACTCAACAAGTGTCCGCTTGAACACTTAGTTAAATGGGTAGAGCCATCCCGCCGGGGAAACACAGTAAGCCTGAACACAGGCTCCACCACAGAGACGCAGTCCTGGAGAGCCTCAAGCCACCACTCGCCGGGGGAAACAAGCCTATTTTAACCACGCGTGATTAAAACTCGGCAACCAGCCGGGTTTTCACGGTGTAACCGAGAAAACCCGCCGGAAAAGGCAACCCACCCCGCCCAGATTCAATCTGAACGCACCAAAAAGACCGAGGAATTATCCAAAGCACAACTAATCCTAGGACACACAATTAGTCTGTGGAAATAGCCAATACACAACTAATCCAGGACACATAAATAGTCCGTGGAAATAGCCAATACACAACTAAACCAGGACACACATGACACAGTAGTACATATTTATAACATAAATCAATAACACTTGTACATGTGGCAAAGCTACGAGAGGCTGGCTAGGCCTAAGCAGACGGAAATAATATGTAATCATGTCGTAATATAAACAAAAAGCACTGAATCATATCACAACAGGAACCACCGTCAACACACTGGAGTATGCAGCAGTGGTGTGGTCCCCGCATCTAAAGAAGCATATTCACAAGTTAGAAAGAATCCAGAGAGCAGTTACTAGATTGGTTCCAAGTCTCAGAGAACTGCCATATGAAGGGAGGCTAGACAAATTAAATCTACCAAGTTTAAAAGAGAGGAGAGAGAGAGGGGAGACATGATAATGATGTACAAATGCACCCGGGGGCTGGAGAGGCTGGATAGGGAGGATATGTTAATTATGGATACAGGAATAACTAGAGGCCACAGCTACAAAGTAAAAAGACCTACCTGCAAGAACGATATCAGGAAGTTTAGCTTCCCCTATAGATGTATTGACAAATGGAATGGGCTGGAGGAGGAGGTGGTAGAGGCAAGGAACATCCATATTTTCAAGAAAAAATTGGATAAAAAGTAGACTGAGAGACGGGACAACACGAGCTTAGCTCAACTCCTGTAAACTACAATTAGGTAAATACAATTAGGTAAATACCAATGTAGCACAAAATTCCCGGCAAAGGGAAGAACTGACTCGGGACCCAGAAAAAACTTCACTAAGTGAAGAAAAATACGCTGGGAACGTCAGAGAAAAGAAAAAGCTACTTCATCAGAAAGATAAGAAGAAGCCTAATAGCGCGTAGTGAAAGCCACCTACATCACAAAGCTAGCTAACCGCGAAAACGTTTTACGCGTCCACCACGGGACCACGAGGGTACACCCGAAATAGATGTCCCAAACACACGACCCAAAATACACTGCACTGCGGGCAACCCGCCCAGGACACTCCTGCTACGCATATCCTAACCTTACTCGATACATCCCGGAGTAAACAAATGAGAAAAAACTCACTAGGGACGCAGCAAATGCGGAACCAGCGGAGCGTGGGGAGGCACGTCCGGGGAGGTTGAGCGCAGAGCAGAGAAGGAAGAATGACGCCTGAGTCAGCGTCTGGTCAAAGATCCACACAAGTACATCCACGATTATATGGAAAGCTTATGAATAGTTATTCTTATTTTGTTTTTGTTTTTTATTATTTACGAAGTTTTTTCGTAGTGAGAACCCAATTTCATAATGACTGAACTATGAGTGAGGTTGCGTGCACTCATGATGAAGGCTCCTCAAATTTTTATGCTCTGCGCGGTAGATTCAAACTACGGCGGATGAGTGTTTGAAGAGGGTGCCTTATGTAATAGGCATAATCGTCAATGATGGAGGGGCCACTAATAAATATATATTTTTACATTTTACATTCATAAATAGTCCACTAATATACTAGGTTAGGTTAGGTTAGGTTAGGTTAAAGATATTGTTCAATGTTTCTTAGTAAGTAGGCATCTGAAAAACAGTTCCTCCCGCTACACAGGATCTTACCTAAGTTTTTAATAACTAGAAAAAAAAGGCCCAATATCTAAACAATTACCGCACTTTTTCCCAGTGTTAGGCTATGAAAACATGTTTTTTGTCTAGGCTACATCAAGTAGCCTAGGCCAAAATCTTATGCATTGTAAATAATAATGTAGACATGACTAAATGACAGTCCTAACCATAAATACTGTAGATTGGGGCATTGTTTCTATCATGCGAAAATGTTTAGGCCTAGCCTAGGCCTAGGTTCTAAATTCGTCCAGCCACCCTCAAGTACCCATTTCGCCCCAAATACATCCAATAAATACATATTATGAGGAAAAGACGTATAAATACATATTATGAGAAGATTACTTACCACACAGATTTTATTATAAATCATTGTCATATTTAGCCTAGCCTAGGCTAACATCATCTAGGCTAGGCATTTCAATCGCTTTCATCCGACATGGACTGGTCTTTGCTCTGTGTTTTGAGCATGAAATTCCTTCATTGCTACCACCAGGCCAACCATCCCTATCACTAGATGTACTAGAGGTTATAATAAACGCGAGAGATAAGGGGTTCAGCCCCCAAAAAGCTTGCAAACGGTTGTTTTGTCAACACAGAGCGTCTGCTTAGTGATGACGTCATACAAAGATGGCGGCATCTTGTGCATTTGACGATCGGATCTCGGATTCACTCGGATTTCGTCTCTAAACGGCAAGCACCTCGCAGATTCTTTCATTATGTTAAAACAAAATTATTGTTTTTGTTTGTTTTCTAGTTTTATGTTGAGTTTTTCGTTATTTTTGCAATTTTTTCGGGTTTCGGCTGGGATTTTGATGCGAGAATTGAGGCTTTTGGCGCGAGAATTGAAATTGGGAATATTTGGTTTGTGGTGCGAGAATTGAATCAGCGAAGACCGGTGTAGCGAAAATGGGGGCTCCACTGTATTTATCAACGACTTACCTGAAGTTATAACTAATGGAAGTGAGATATACCTGTATGCGGATGACACTAAGCTGTATAGAAGAGTGAGGAGTAAGGAAGATGTGGGTTTGCTTCAAGGAGATGTGGAGGGCATGAAGGGATGGTCTGAACATTGGTTAATGCCTTTTCATCCAAAAAAAATGCAAGTACATGCGGATTGGGACAAGCAAGATAGACAAGGTAGGATACAGTTTGTATGAAGCGATGGAGGAAGTTAATGCAGAAAAGGATATAGGAGTAGTGATAGACAATAAGTTAAATTTCTCAGAACATTTAGCGGAAAAGATAAACAAAGCCAATAGAATTGTAGGGCTGATAAGGAGGACATTTGTGTCACTTGACGAAGAAATCTTCAGGAATCTCTATATAGCGCTGGTTAGGCCGCACCTGGAATATGCGAACCAGGTGTGGGCTCCATATATGGTAAAGGATATAGAAGCAGTGGAGAAAGTGCACAGAGGAGAGCTAGCAAGCTAGTACCAACGTTGAAGAACGCGGGCTATGAGCAGAGGTTGAGGACACTGGGGCTTCCGACACTGGCATATAGGAGAAAGAGAGGGGATATGATAGAGACTTTTAAGATAGTGTCAGGAATGTATGATGAGGATGTGTGTGAAGGTATCTTCTTGATGCGGGAGGGAACAAGAACGAGAGGACACTCTAAGAAAATGTACAAAGAAAGAAATAGGCTTGAAAAGGCAAATAAACTCATTTGTGATAGAGTGCTAAATGAATGGAACGCACTGCCCCAGTATGTAGTCGATTCCGAATCAATAAGGAAGTTTGAAAGTAATCTTGATAAAGCATGGGGAAGACAAGATTTGAAGTTTGATTATAAAGCAAAAATACAGAATAGTAAAAATGTTGCGTCTGCTACCGCCGCCGCCAACACCGTGAACGACCGCAGCAGTGCAAGTACTGGCACTGAGCTGGATACACAGGCCTAGTTTGCCTTTTTCCAGAGGATCTACTGTAAGAAACTGTAAGATAAGTAACCTGACGATTATTATTGTTATTATTATTATTAACTTTTATTCCCAACCAAAGGGGGGACAAAATCAAGAGATATTATCTATCTCTCCTTAGACCAAGTATATACATGGACACGATTAACCGGTTGGTTCTCATCCATTCGTTTTACCCAGATTTTACTGTTTTACCTACTATTAGTAGATCAATAATTTTGATTTACAAAGAATCCCAAATTATCACTCCTTCAGTAAGGATACTATGATATTGTCATTCAAGTATAACTACTAGTAGTAAATTAAAAAATGTGATTCACAAAGATTCCCAGGTTATCACTCCTTCAATAAGGATACTATGGTATAATCAGTATCATTCAAGGCTAACGCTTGACTACTCAACTCAGCAATAAACATTTTATATTTAAGGCTCCGGACCAACTCTCGAGTTGGTCAATGATTAATTGAACCTCCCTCCGGTCCCACTTTGGGTCGGCGAGTGTCTTGGTCTGGGGCTCTTTTTATATATCTCCGATCACTAGGAGATCTCCACATTCTCTCTGAGTCGGGGTTTTAGCAGAGTAGGCTGAGGGAGGGGACCTCTTAGATATTTATAACATCGCCTTCTCTGCCGGAGTTCCACAAGTCTTTTACTAGGGTTCTCCAATTAGATATTTTTCTCTATCATTTATTACGGAATAGATTTTGTTCACTCTATTTCCGTTCGAATCTTGAGTCCTCCATACCAGTCCGAGAGGACTATTAGGTGCTTAGTAAATTTTACCCCCGCACCTATTAACCCTTCAAACTCGGATGGTACACGTGTGTACCATTATGTTTTGCCCCCAGGAACCCGGGTGGTACAACATTGTACCAGTGGTTGAAAGCCTGTGAGCTTGGTGTGCGAGGCGTCGGTCCGACGCATGTAAACAACAGCCGGCTGGACCGACCACAAGAAGGAGAGCGTCGCTTGTTCGTATGTTGTTGTTAACCCGCTGAGCCCCAGCTAGTTTTAATATTTTGTTTTAAACTTTCGCGGCACTTTCGGCGGTCCCTATTGGGCGCGAAACTTGGTGCACCACTGTATGCAAGTAATGTAAGTGTTCACTCGTGGCAACGACTCCCGCCCTACATACAGACAGACGGACACCAGGTGACAGTTCTCACTCCCGCGCTCTCTGTCTAACTGTACATTAGTCCAGCACTTTCACTTTTGTTGTCTGACACTGCCACACTGTCACTTTATTATATAGAATAGTTTACCGTATAGTTTACTGATATTATATCATTTGTAGGCACTTTTTAGTTAGAAATATTGGCTTTCACATTGTATTTTTGTTAGTTGTACAAGTAAAATGTATCTCACTGTTATTATGAAGTTATAGTTTATCACTTTATACAGATATTATTTACACTTAGTATTTACACTTGGTTTAGCGTCTTTTTTCGCAGTCTTTTTTTTACACTTAGAAGTGTTCAAGGGTGTGGTACTGGATGAAGCAGTCCGGGTGACACAGGGCAACATTACACTGCCTGCAGAAATTGGTGGTGTCAACACGCATAGGGCTCCTTCGTGTCGTGTTGCGACACACATGACACCGCCTGCGGGGTCTCACCTGGGCTTGAGTGGCTGGCACATACGTGGGGAAATGGCGTTCAGTGAGTCTGGCAATCCCTTTGCTGCTGGCTGACGATGTGCTGGTGGTTGCGAGATGCGGGGTTGAGTCATGTATGTATGCAACATCTCTCTGCTCAACTCGATGCAGAAGTCCTCCATCGTCTCTCGCTTGCCAGTAATTGCATGGTGGAGAATGTGGCAGTTGTACAGGGTGATGTCTAGGAGATGGAAGAACAATTTTTTGTACCACCTCATAGTCTTCCTCGCACATTCACACGAAGCGATGACAGCATCGGACTTGTCAACCAGCCGCATGTTGATATTATAATCACAGATTGCCTCAGGCTTCCGGATTATTTCCCTTGTTGCTCGGTCACGTCGTCGGCTGTTTTGGAAGATTGGTTGGTGGACTGTTGTGAGGACGTTGACATCCCGGTTATCCATCCAGGATAACAGGAGGACATTATTGGCCTGCAGGTAGATGATGGAGCCCTTTTCCCGCCTGGGTGGTAGATTGGGCATGAATATTCTGTTCCTCCTGACGGTGCCACACACGCCTGTTGTGCGGTTATACAAGAACTTGGCAAGGGAGGGGCTGGTGTACCAGTTGTCCAGGTACAGTATGTGGCCCCTGTCCAAGTAGGGCTCCATCAAGGTGATGACAACGGCCCCTGATATACCATATGTCCTCGATGGCACCAATTCTGTCTTCTTCCCCATATACAGAATGATGTCCTGGATGTAGCCAGTCAAACAGTCACACATGACGAAGGTCTTCAAGCCATACCTATGACGTTTGCTGGGGATGTACTGTCGGATGCTGATGTTTCCCCGCCACAGTAACAAACTCTCGTCAATTATGAGTTTCTGATGGGGTTTGAAGGCCGCAGCAAACTTTATCTTGAGGTACTCAAAAATTGGTCTTATGCTCTCCATGGGGTCTTTGGTGTTTCTGGGGAGGTCCTGGTTTCTGGTATGGCTTGCCAGGCTGTCAATGAAGTGCAGGTTCCCCATGATTGCAGAGAATCTGTTCCGGCTCATGATCTTGGCAAAGATAGGGGTGCGGATGAGGGGATCCCATGACCAATATTTTCTTATTGACGATTTCGTCGTCACCCCCATCAGGATCACGATCGCCAAGAAGGAGTAGAGCTCTGGGATTTGGAGTGTTTCCCATGATAGCCTGGCCGAGTACCTGGATTGTGCCTTACCAGCCATAAAGTACCAATTATACCAGTTTGTCTGGTCCACAATTAGGCTCATGAGGTTGGCAGTAAAAAACTGCAGAAAGATGTCCAGTCTTGGGGTGTCAGGTCCTTGGTGATGGAACGTAGGGCCGGCAATCCCTGCGCCCACAAATTGCCAGTCGGTGGGCTGATACCGTGCCCCATCCTGCCAATCCCAAACATCAGGTACTTCGCCGGCATCTTCGTCGTCGTCGGCATCAGGGTCGTCGGGATCTGGGTCACCAGGGTGGCGAGGGGGCGCAACCGTGTCTATTGCCACTGCCCTACCCCTTGCCCTTGCCCTTGCCCTTGCCCTTGCCCTTGGCCTGCCTCCTGACGGCCGCCTGGACCCTCCTGGCCCTCTCGAACCGCCGGCTCTAACGAGGGTCACCTTACCCACCCGTCTTGGACGCCCAGTTACAACCCCACGCCCGGGAGCTGACACTTCTGCGTGAGAATCGAATGGAGGTGGTGATGGTGTTGGTGTGTGGTAGGGCACTCGTCTAGGAGTTCCGGTGGGGGTGTAGGGTAGTGAACCCGGTGATGGTGGGGTGTAGTCTGGTGATGGTGCTGGTGGTGGTGTGGTGATGCGAGGGTCTCCCCTGGCCGCTGCGGCGGCGTCTTCCCGGGCTGCCATAACTGGGAAGAGACGCCTCGCAACCATCCGACGTCTTTCCACTTCCCTTGGTGGGGTGTCGGGTATCTCCTCTTCCTCTTCACTAGATGGTGGTGCGGCATGTCTCCTGCGAAGCCCATAAAAATATTTGGGCTTTACAGCTTTGAGAGGTGAGGGCTTCCGTGGTGGTGGTGATGGGAGGCGGCGAGGAGGGAGAGCATGAACGTGGCCTCTCACACTCGCGGCCGTAGGGGTAGGCTGGCTGTGGTGTAGGGGAATGTCCAGGAACGCCATAGGGTCGTCTACTTCTTCCTGTAGCTCGACCTGTTCCCCACTTGCTGGGGAGTCCTCTATATCCCTTGCCCTGGGAGACATGGGGGAATGGTAATTTCTAGCCTCCCTCTCCCTCATTTGTTCAAAACTGAGAGGGAGTTCTTGTATAGGGATGTAAGGTGCCTCCTGATTCATAGCGGCATATTCCTCCCTACTCGGGAAATATTCCTCTTCTGATTCATCGAGGCATGAGGATTCGGTGTCAGAGTCTTCCTCGTCACTTTGTAATAGGATTTCGTGGGCTTCATCAATGGTAAGGCCCTTAGCACGGGATGGGTTACGGCGTGGAGGTTGTTGGGACATGGTGATCACTCGCGAAGACAACGGGTATACTGAATGTCCTTTGTCACGCACTAGGTCAAGCCCAGAGCATCCTTTGGTCTTATCATATCTACCAGCCAACGAACTTTTCACTACAAATTTCAAGGCAATATGACATAGGACAAGACATTATAAGGTCTAAAGTCGCGTGACTAAGGAATGTCACACCTACAGAAATATAGATTAGTCTATCATATACACAACTCATCCAGGTACTTCCTACCATATGCACGTAGTAAATAAGGTCCAAAGTCGTTTTGACAGCTGCTCCAAAATCAAAAACATATCCTATACCATTTTTAGACCAAACCACACCATACAACCTGAGTAAATAAGGTTGAAAGTAACGAGCCAATATCCGCATATAGGATTTTCTCACGCAGCCTGTAGCGTCTAGGCAATACTAGGCATGGTAAGGTACACCCATACAAAGCTCTCATACACCATCCAACTGTGTCTGACACAAATCTCAAGCCAAACCCGACCATACGACCCGAGTAACTAAGGTTCAAAGTCGGAGCGAAAAGGTGGATAATTACGCGCCCCTAATCCATCCCACCATCCAGCCGCTCACCATACCAACTCGTTTTCCCGCCAACCACTGGTTTCCCATATTGTATCGAATACCCTGTATAATTTTTAGGCCAATAATTACCATACCACCTGAGTAAATCATGTCCAAAGTCGTGTGGCAATATGCGGGTATACGTAAATCCGTTTATTATCCATCACCCGCTCAGACTATGTTCATGTACACCAATAATACGTGTAGACAATGACATCCCACGGCTCCGACACAATTTTCAAGCAAAAACAACCAATACGACCCGAGTAAATAAGGTCCAAAGTTGCGGTCAAAAAAGGTGGTTCAGTACATGCCTCTCATCCACCCTGGTTCAGCCGCACGACCCACCAACCCGTTTCGGCCGCCAGTCCCGCCTTTCCAATACCCTAGAGTGTACGCGGTACCATTATTAGGCATTTCCTTACGATACCTGCCGCGTAACTGATTTTAATATGCCGGACGCACGTGATGCGTCGCTGGGAGCTGGTGGTCGAATAGTGCCGTCGCATCACGTGCGTCGCTGGGTCTCACCGGGTTAAGTATCGAAAAGTATTGTAAAGTGGCTGTTGTTGCCGTAAGTTATCTCCACTGAAATCATCATCACAACTCAACCAGTTGACTTAGAGAGCTCTACTTAACACCATTCTACAGGTAAATAACACAGCTACGCTTGGGGATGCGCGGGAATGCGGGAAGCAGTCAGCATAACAATGATACGGTAGCCTAGCCTAGACGTTTTTCGGCCAAAACACCCGGGTTTCGGGCAATATTTATGTAATGCGTAGCCGGGGCTGGAGGGTTAAACAACACTAAGAGTTATTCCGTCAGTCATTACCGAGTAATTTCTTTACCCCGAGTCCTCATACTACAAAGAAGGACAACACTTGGAATTAATTTTCCGTCTGGCAATTTCCAAGTATTATTTTCTCCAAGTCCTCACTATAACAGAGGACACTTCTTTAGGGTCTTCTTAACCAGTATAGTAATGATTCATTAGCTTGTTTTCCTTACGCCTCAGCACAACATGCTAGAGTTTTGGGTATCCCTAGCACCAGCCATTCCTTTTAATAAATTGTTCGACTAGGGTCTGTTTTAAAAAACCAGACAGAACCGATACATTCAATTGCTATCTTACCTTTGCACAACTGGTTGTTCCGGTCCCACTTTGGGTCGGCTAGCACTTAGTCCGGAGCTCTTATAATTGGCTGAGGAAGGGGGCCTCTTAGATAACTATTCATTGCCTACTTCGCCGGAGTTCCACATTCACATACCAGAATTCTCCAGGTAGATAATTTTATCTATCCTTTATTACGGAATAACTTTCACGGGGCTCAATCAACCATTTCCCCACACACCTCTTAATCACACAGGGTTATTCTGGCAATTTGGCTGAGTCAGATCCTTGACTCCATGTCCTCATAATTGACGAGGATATTTCTTAGGAACAAAAGGTTGGGGAATGACTTTACACTCTCAGATAAACAGCCCATAGGCAATTATCCAACCTTTTGTTTTACAGACAACTCACTCACATTAATGAGGAGTGGCAGATTCTATTCATGATGAATACTCTAGGGCAACATTATCACACATAAGAGAAGTCTATCTTTGCAACACTCTTCTGACAGTAGGAGATGTCATGCGTATACCATACCCGTCCCAAAACCAGGCAAAGATCATAGTTTTCCGACAAACTATAGGCCCATGGTGCTCACCTCATGTTTATGTAAACTTATGGAAAAAATTATCAATCCACGCCTTCTTCATTATGCAGAGACTTATTATCCCCGTATCAACATGGTTCACGTCCCGGCCACTCTACATTACACTCTCTCATCCACCTGGAGAACCAAATACGTGAAGGATTTTCGAAGAAACAACCCACAGTGGCGGTTTTCTTCGACATTGCGAAGGCTTATAAATGATACCACTTGGCGTTATCGCATTCTAATAATCCTCCATAGCTCTGGTATGTGGGGCTCCCTTCCCCAATTCCTCCAGAACTTTCTATCTAACCTCACATTTCAGGTTAAAAACAACGGTATATTATCTGCAATAAAACTTCAAACTAATGGAATACCCCAAGGCTGTTCCCTAAGTAGTGTACTCTATGATATTGCAATTAATAGTGTTACAAAATGCCTCCCTCCTGATATCTCTCATAGCCTCTATGTGGATGACTTAGCCATTTATTATACGTCTCCTAGTTTAACACACATTCAACGTCGTCTAAACACTGCTCTTCATTCCACACCATCTTGGGCGTCCTCAACTGGTTTCCGCTTCTCGACTGAAAAAACCAATGCTGTCGTTTTCTATCGCGACCTTAGACACTTGCGTAAGCAGTCCATCACCCTCTCTATGGGTTCTTCCAAGATTAAATTCCTTGCCTCCACTAAATTCCTTGGCCTTATCTTTGATACCCACCTAAATTGGAAATCCCATGTTGCCACTCTGAAGGCTCGGTGCCTTCAGCGCATGAATGTCCTCAAGTCTGTGGCACGTGTTCATTGGGGTGCTGACCGATCTACGTTACTGCTCTTTTATAGATCCACCATTCTATCTGCCCTGGATTATTGTTGCCCGGTATATGGCACTGCCTCGGCATCCACATTGCAGACACTTAACTCCGTTCATCACCTTGGCATACGTATTAGCTCAGGAGCTTTCCGGTCCTCTCGTGTGTACAGTGTGCTCAGTGAGGCTGGGGTCCTGCCATTAACGTATCATCGTCAGCTGGTTCAGCTGCGAACTGCCATCCGTCTCCAACAGGATCCCACATTGAAGGACCTTTTCCGTTCCCAAGATTTTTGTGTTACTCCTACTACTACCTTGCCTTTTACCCTCTTAACCTGCCAGTTACTCGCATCTTACAATATTCCAACACCTCATTCACCCCTCCCCTGTATTTCAATTACCCCCTGGATCCTTAAACACCCTGAAGTTTGTTTCCATTTGACTGACCAAGTAGAGGCTGTGACTCCAGTCCAACGCCGTACCTTAGCATTACAACATCTTGATAGTCATGTTCCAGCTGCCTTCATCTACACTGATGGTTCGAAGGTTCAGGATGCCGTAGGTAGTGCAGCGGTTTCTGACCATGGTATCCATCAAAGCTCCCTACATCCTTGTTCCACCGTTTTCACTGCAGAGTTGTGGGCTATTCATGGTGCCCTGACCCTCATCTCTGCACTTCCAAACAATCCTCCTCGCATAGTTATCTGCAGTGACTCAAAAAGTGTGTTGCAAGCATTAGGAGAGTACGCCCCACGTGACCCATTGATCATCGATGTTATCCTGAAAATCCACGAATTAAAATGCAGCTCTCGATCCATCACCCTCTGTTGGATCCCCGCCCATGTAGGCATTGCGGGAAATGAACGTGCTGACGCCCTTGCTAAACAGGCCTGTCTAGGTGCTCCGGCATCCACTGTCCTCAGATCGGATGACCTAATTCCTGTAGTTCGAAGGCATATTCATGATAAGTGGCGCTCAGAATGGAGGGATCAACCTTTGGGAGGTCACCTTCGTTCCATCAAAGACGACATTCACATGTGGCCCTCTTCACTCAGTCCCTGTCGCGCTGACCAAACCCTCTTAACTCGATTACGCATAGGACACACGAGACTCACTCATGGATATCTAATGACCACTCCCCGTAGTCCTCCGCCAGAATGTCACCATTGTCGCACAGTTCTTACTAGCCCTCACATTTTATGCGTTTGTCCCATGTACGGCCCTGAAAGACGTCGCTTCTTGCGACACACCTCTTTAAAAGACATCCTTTCTGACTCAGATTCATTCTCGTTCATAGCCATCCGCCAGATTTCATCTCTACGATGAAATCTGACCAGTGACCTATATGACTTGACTTACTATCCCCCCGCCGACCACTAGCCTTATGAGGGCCTCGGCCCAGAGGGCTAGTTTAAATTAAACACGTCTTCAACAACAACAGTAGGAGATGTCAGAACAGCCCTTTTCATGACGTCCAAAGCACGTCAAGACCTCCGTCTCTTTCTATCTAAAAAAACTCTGCCCAAAGACATCAAGACTAGAATCTTGGTCTCCATCTATTCTAACAGATTAACACCCACAACTACTTGGTCTGAAGTATCAGCGCTACTTTTTATAACCGTCTCTAAGGTTCTCTCGTGTTAACTTTATTAGATTCAGATCTCAACGACACTCAACAGGCCACAGTAGTCGGGGCAGACTGGTTAATTCATCCACAGACAACAAATTAGACAGACTCAGACACACCAACAACAACAGTCTGACCTTCCAAGAGCACATACCGGTTCAAGGAACTAACTTAGTTCATCTTAGCCTTGCATCACATTATATCTCAAGGCACAACCGGTTCTTTCCAGGCCAGTTACACAGCATGACCAAAAGGAACTTGGGCCAGACATTTAATAAAGAATGGTCTGTTTTGGGACTGGGAGAGACGACCGTTCCTTCGTAAGTACGTATACAACGTCTCATACCAGTAAATGTGCCAATTAACACTCATAAAAGCGATGCTTCAGTGAGGAATTCGAGTGAACATTCCTCCCACATCAAAAGTTTTCTGTCTCACTTATTTCTAGTACCAAAATGAGATAGCCTACATTTCAGACCAGTCATAGAATTATCAATTCTCAACAAGTTTATTGTAAACCACTTTTTCGAGATGATAACAATACAACAAATATCACAGCCCAACGTCTGATTAGTAAAGTGGGAACCCTGGGTATACCTCCATTGGGAGACCCTATCACACAACATACAACATCAAATGATACCTCAATTGGGAGACCCTATCACACAATATACAACATCAAATGCTTGACTAATACAAGTATGCAAGACATTACATGCAAAAAACAATTACCAAACGACTGTGGGAGTCGTTAATAGGGTCAATACATTGGGTTCAGCTACCTGTTCCGTTGGACAAACTTCGCCTGAATCCTTACATCGGGCTGGACAACAGAGCTTTTCCGAGTCAATCAACCTCATACCCTAATTACATTCCCTCAGCGTATCATCAGACTTCTAGGCTTCTGGATAAGACCTGAGACCCCTTCCTCGACAGCCTTCTGGTCAGAACCTCCACCATCAGTGGGGGTCGACTTGGACACAGCGGGAGCCCCGAGCTGGAGTTACCAATCGTCCGACGGTCGCCAGACCCAAAGTCGCTAGACCTCTCTCAATCTCTATCACATAAATACAAAGGAACTAGTTGTCCCTCTATTTTTCCTAAAAAATCATGCCCTTTCACTTCAACACAGAGTACAGTACAGTAATAGCCTTTCACATGGACAACACATCAGCCGTGTCCTGTATCAACAGGCAGGGTTCAACGAAATTTCACACGCTCCTGAGATTGTCGGAGACAATATTTTTCCTTACTCTTCATTACCATATCACAATTCAAGCAGTTTACCTACCAAGCAAGGTGAATCTGTAGGCGGGCACCTTATCTCGAGGGAAGGGTACCCTAGTCGAATAGACAATCACTCCGACGGCATTCAACAACTTGATAAAGCCGTTCCATCCACAGGTAAATCTCTTTAATTCACACCAATCGACAAAACTAATTTTTCTGACCTGCTGGCACAAGGTCCAGGCGAGCGGAACAGATGCGTTCTCAGAGGTTTGGAACAAGTGGTTATCGATATACCTCTTTCCCCCTCCGGACACACACGAATGTCCAAAGTTTTGCAACATATCCACTTAATTCAGGGTCAAGTGTGCCTTATAACACCAGTCTGGTCAACACATGTGTAGTTCATTCGTCTGTCTCTTGAGTGTCCCATTCCAATACCATTTCCAACGTCTTGTTTCCACTTAGAGTGATTGGCAACCTGCAGACTTGTCTACATTTAGCTTTATGGATATTTTCAGTCAAATGGTGGAGCTCTTATGATTAAGCTGTTCATGACAAGTTAACCAAACAGTTTACGCCTTCCACTATTAGACAGTATGAATCACATTGGAAACAATTTACCACGTGGATTGTAGAGTCTGTCCAACACATGGCTTCAGTCAATTTATTTATTAGACAGTATGAATCACATTGGAAACAATTTACCACGTGGATTGTAGAGTCTGTCCAACACATGGCTTCAGTCAATTTATTTATTAGACAGTATGAATCACATTGGAAACAATTTACCACGTGGATTGTAGAGTCTGTCCAACACATGGCTTCAGTCAATTTATTTATTAGACAGTATGAATCACATTGGAAACAATTTACCACGTGGATTGTAGAGTCTGTCCAACACATGGCTTCAGTCAGTTTATTTTTAAAGTACTTCAATTACTCTTTTGAAGACAAACAACTGTCAATTAACATACAAGATTTAGAGGAGGTGATGAACCATCAAGACTCGACTTATTATTCACCAAAGACCCTCAAGAAATAAAGAACCTAACATATTTGAGTCCCATGGGAAAAAGCGATCATGCTGTGATTGAATTTGAATTGACAGTGGAATTTCTGGAAGGCAGAGAGGAGGAACATAGGGAATATAGACTAAATTATAGTAAGGCGGATTATGAATCATTACGAGGATACTTTGCAAATATAGATTGGTCATTTATTGAGCAAGAACAGAATATTCAGGTAAAATACACCATGTTACTAGACATTTATAGGGAGGGGGTAGATAAATATGTACCAACATTTAAGGATAGAAAGCTGGCTAAGGAGAAAGAGTGGTTTAACATGCGATGTCACATTGCCCAGAACAAAAAGGACTCTGCATGGAATAAAGTGAGAAGGAGACACACTGAGGAAAAATGGAATGAGTATAAGAATGCTAGAAACAACTATGTCAAGACTATAAGAGAGGAGAAAAAGAACTTTGAAAAAGATATAGTAAACAAATGTAATAAAGAACCCAAACTGTTCTATAGTTATATCAACGGCAAAACAAAAATAAAGGACAAAATAACAAAGCTTAGGGTAGAGGGTCAATTATATGAAGACACAGTGGGTATGTGTGAAATTATGAATGATACATTAACATCCGTGTTTGTGGAGGAGGATGACTATGTAGAACCTGTGGTGGAATTGAACGAGATACAGGGACTAGAGTCGATAGAAGTCAACAAGGATGAACTAAAATCATTGTTGGAAGAATTGGACGTGAGAAAATCTATGGGCCCAGATAACATTGCTGGATGGGTATTAAGAGAATGTTCTGAACAACTAGTGAGACCTATTTTTAATATTGTTCAACACTCATTAAACAAGGGGGAACTTCCCTTAGAATGGAAACAAGCCAATATAACTCCAATATATAAAAGTGGAAATAAAGAAGACCCGCTAAATTATCGACCGGTATCCTTAACGAGTGTTATATGCAAGCTTTGTGAAAAGATTATTAGAAAAAGATGGGTGGGTATGTTGGAGGAGAGGGAAATAATTTCAAGCAAGCAGTTCGGGTTCAGAAAAGGTCATTCGTGTACCACAAATTTGTTGAGTTACTATGATAGGGTAATTGACATTGTACAAGGGAGGGAGGGGTGGGTAGATTGTATCTACTTAGATTTCAAGAAGGCATTTGATAAGGTGCCTCATAAGAGATTGTTGTGGAAGCTCAGGACTGTGGGGCGGGTTGAGGGAGTATTATTAAAGTGGATGGAAAACTATTTAATTGGGAGGGAAATGCGAACAGTAATAAAAGGAAAGTTCTCCTCGTGGAAAAGGGTAAAAAGCGGAGTGCCTCAAGGATCGGTGTTGGCCCCAATCATGTTTTTGGTTTTCATCAACGACCTTCAAATGGGAATAGGCTCATATATATCTATGTTTGCTGATGATGCAAAATTAATGAAGCATATTACAAGTAGGAGTAGTTGTGAAGAATTACAGAGAGACCTAGATAAGTTATATGAGTGGAGTCAAACTTGGAAAATGGAATTCAACACGAGTAAGTGTCAGGTTCTTGAGATGGGAAAAAGTAAATATAGACCTTCTTGGGGATATAAAATAGGAGATGAAATAATTAGTAAAGCTGTGAAAGCAAAAGACCTAGGGGTAGTTGTGGCAGACAGCTTGTCACCTGAACAGCATATAAATAAAATAACTGGTGAAACCTATGCAGTGTTGACTAACATGAGAATAGCTCTGAATTATTTAGATGAAGAGATGTTAGCAAAAATAATAGGGACAATAATACGACCAAGACTGGAGTATGCAGCAGTGGTGTGGTCTCCACACCTTATAAAACATAATAAAAAACTGGAAAGAGTTCAGAGAGTTGCCACTAAGATGATAGCTAGCCTTAGAGACCTGCCTTATGAGGAGAGATTGGAGAGGCTAAAGCTGCCAACGCTGAGGGAGAGGAGAGAGAGAGGTGACATGATCATGATGTTTAAGTGTGTGAAAGGTTTTGAGAAGATCGACAAGGGAGATTTTGTGGTGAGGGACGAGGGAAGAACCAGGGGTCATGATTGTAAGTTGAGGAAAGTTATATGTAAGTCTGATGTAAGAAAGTTCAGCTTCCCGTATAGAAGCATTGAGTGTTGGAATAAGTTGGATGGGGAGGTGGTGGGAGCAAGAAATATCCAAACTTTTAAAGCAAAATTGGATAAATGTAGAGAGAGAGACAGGACAACACGAGCTTAGGCTCAAATCCTGTATACTACAATTAGGTGAGTACAATTAGGTGAGTACACTACACAATCAATTCTCAGCCATTAAAGAGCCGTTCTTTGATCTCACTGGCTTCCGACTTACCCCTCAAAAGTTGAAAGGAGTTTTCTTACAACTTGTTTTAGTTATGAGCCCCATCTAGACAGATTCTCCCACAGTAGTCACTAGACAAGGTGTTAAACCTATTAATCAGTAAACCTTACACAGTCAACCCATCATATGACAAATTATGATCTAAATGTGTTTTCTTAATTTCTGTAGCAACAGCTCATAGAGTAGCTGGGCTTGCGGCCATAGCTATATCTGATAACTGATTCCACTTTAAGGAGGATCTGAGCGCGGTCTCCCTGGCGCCAACTCCTGATTTCATAGCCAAGTAGGAATTTTCTTAATTTCTGTAGCAACAGCTCATCGAGTATCTGGGCTTGCAGCCATGACTAGATCTGATAACTGATTCCACTTTAAGGAGGATCTGAGCGCGGTCTCTCTGGCGCCAGCTCCCGTTTTCATAGCCAAGTATGAATGAGAAGATCATGTGTACTCTCTCCTTGGTTTTATGGCCATAAATCAAAACGATCAACACCATGCTCGATGCCCTGTGATGGCATGATATAATTAGATACAGTATAACAAACTTCACCCTTACACCTGTCTCATTTGTGGATCTCTTCACATGACAAATCAAGGTTATCTCAAAGACAACTTGCATCTATTCTAGTTGACGTTATCTAAGTCGCCGAACCGTAGTCGGTAACAAAGGCTCATGAGGTGAGGGAGTGGGCCACGTCTGTCCGATTTCTTATTAATTACTCGACACAAAATATTAAACAAACAAAGGTCTGGTTCTCCCACCACACATTTTATCCAAGTACTGTTCCTGTCAGTACATTTGAAGAGTCCCACTGTTCCATGCGTAGCCATGAAACTCCTCCATAAGCCAAGTTAATTTCTGTTTTAATTACAATAGTGCAATTGGTTTATGTTACTCCTATGATTGAGGTTCCCCCAAGATCCTGGCTTATACAATTGTGTTTCGAGAAAAAGGGGGGGGGAGTGTTTCCGAACTGGAGAACCTCTCTCAGGTGATGATTAATATTAGGGTTAACCCGCTGAGTACCAGCTAAATATTTATAAATGTACCACCCAGGACCGGCTGATTCTGATTTTTTTTTTTATTCCAGAAACAATAGCGAATGGGTTAGGAATGAAGGAAAAACCACGAAAAACCGATCAAAAAGCTCAAAAAATGGTCCTACAGAGCCCCCGAAAATGGATTTTACAAGAGTACAAAATTTAAGGCAATTTCCCCCCAAAAACATGTTTTTGCGCGCTCACGCGCACGCGGTTGGACTTTGAGAGTTTTCAACCATCGGCATGGGTGCGTGGGATACTTCCACAGTTCCCATAAAAATCTGAGCCCTCTAGGTGCCATAGGACCGGAGTAATAGGGACCGGAGTGACACTGACGCAAACGAGGCGTCGCTGGGGTTTAGCGTTACATACATTACCGACGCACTGTTTGCGTCGCTGGGGCTCAGTGGGTTAAGTAAGGTTGATAATAATGAGGTAATTAATTGCCTAAAGGGATTTTGGTAAATACACAAAAATCTGTTTGAGTTTAATAAATATGATAAAGTTTTCACTTTTAAAAAATCTATTTGTGGTTTATAGAAATACACTCGACCCTCGGTTTAACGGACCTCGATACAACGGATTTCGGATTTAACGGACTCCGTCTGTAGGCGGACAATCCATCTGGACCGGATCAAATGTCCGGTGCTGGATAATTTGTCCACTAAGTGGCAGGGCGAGTGACTCTTAGGCCTAGGCCTAGGCTATAGATACTCACAAAACCTCAACTGAGCTGCTTGGATAACGAGAATATCCCAGGTATATACAGTAGGGTCTCACATAGAACGAGAAATTGGTCGATAAACGAGGCCGTTCTATGCGATTTCGTTCTATGTGAACACGGCATTTTGGTGGCCCAATATCGTCAATGTTCACTGTAAGCGTAAATTTCCGTCAGGAGCGTACGATATTTCGGCGCTCTATATGAAAACTCCTCGGATTTGCCCCACTTTGGCGGCGGACTCGTTTTATATGATCACATTCGTTCTTATCGAAAATTAAATATTAATATTTTAGGTCGCTCGTTTTAATCGAGACTCGTTTTATCTGAACACGTTTTATGCGGGACCCTACTGTATAATAAACGTATATTAACCAAGTAATCTTGACCAAACCGATTCATATCTCTCGTGTAATGCTTTGTTTACACTACTGGTCTGACGAACGATCCGCGACACACACACACACACACACACACACACACACACACATTGAATTGAATGAGATACAGGGACTAGAGTCGATAGAAGTCAACAAGGATGAACTAAAATCATTGTTGGAAGAATTGGACGTGAGAAAATCTATGGGCCCAGATAACATTGCTGGATGGGTATTAAGAGAATGTTCTGAACAACTAGTGAGACCTATTTTTAATATTGTTCAATACTCATTAAACAAGGGGGAACTTCCCTTAGAATGGAAACAAGCAAATATAACTCCAATATATAAAAGTGGAAATAAAGAAGACCCGCTAAATTATCGACCGGTATCCTTAACGAGTGTTATATGCAAGCTTTGTGAAAAGATTATTAGAAAAAGATGGGTGGGTATGTTGGAGGAGAGGGAAATAATTTCAAGCAAGCAGTTCGGGTTCAGAAAAGGTCATTCGTGTACCACAAATTTGTTGAGTTACTATGATAGGGTAATTGACATTGTACAAGGGAGGGAGGGGTGGGTAGATTGTATCTACTTAGATTTCAAGAAGGCATTTGATAAGGTGCCTCATAAGAGATTGTTGTGGAAGCTCAGGACTGTGGGGCGGGTTGAGGGAGTATTATTAAAGTGGATGGAAAACTATTTAATTGGGAGGGAAATGCGAACAGTAATAAAAGGAAAGTTCTCCTCGTGGAAAAGGGTAAAAAGCGGAGTGCCTCAAGGATCGGTGTTGGCCCCAATCATGTTTTTGGTTTTCATCAACGACCTTCAAATGGGAATAGGCTCATATATATCTATGTTTGCTGATGATGCAAAATTAATGAAGCATATTACAAGTAGGAGTAGTTGTGAAGAATTACAAAGAGATCTAGATAAGTTATATGAGTGGAGTCAAACTTGGAAAATGGAATTCAACACGAGTAAGTGTCAGGTTCTTGAGATGGGAAAAAGTAAATATAGACCTTCTTGGGGATATAAAATAGGAGATGAAATAATTAGTAAAGCTGTGAAAGCAAAAGACCTAGGGGTAGTTGTGGCAGACAGCTTGTCACCTGAACAGCATATAAATAAAATAACTGGTGAAACCTATGCAGTGTTGACTAACATGAGAATAGCTCTGAATTATTTAGATGAAGAGATGTTAGCAAAAATAATAGGGACAATAATACGACCAAGACTGGAGTATGCAGCAGTGGTGTGGTCTCCACACCTTATAAAACATAATAAAAAACTGGAAAGAGTTCAGAGAGTTGCCACTAAGATGATAGCTAGCCTTAGAGACCTACCTTATGAGGAGAGATTGGAGAGGCTAAAGCTGCCAACGCTGAGGGAGAGGAGAGAGAGAGGTGACATGATCATGATGTATAAGTGTGTGAAAGGTTTTGAGAAGATCGACAAGGGAGATTTTGTGGTGAGGGACGAGGGAAGAACCAGGGGTCATGATTGTAAGTTGAGGAAAGTTATATGTAAGTCTGATGTAAGAAAGTTCAGCTTCCCGTATAGAAGCATTGAGTGTTGGAATAAGTTGGATGGGGAGGTGGTGGGAGCAAGAAATATCCAAACTTTTAAAGCAAAATTGGATAAATGTAGAGAGAGAGACAGGACAACACGAGCTTAGGCTCAAATCCTGTATACTACAATTAGGTGAGTACAATTAGGTGAGTACACACACACACACACACACACACACACACACACACACACACACACACACACACACACACACACACACACACCGACACACACACACACACACACACACACACACACACACACACACACACACACACACACACACACACACACACACACACACACACACACACACACACACACACACCTAGACTTTAAAAAGGCATTTGACAAAGTTCCACACAAGAGATTGCTGTGGAAAATAAAACATGAGGGAAAAGTAGGAGACAAACTGCTGAAATGGATGGAGAGCTACCTTAGCGGAAGACAGATGAGAACAACAGTAAGGGGGAAATCGTCAAACTGGACTCAAATTACGAGTGGGGTACCACAAGGATCTGTTCTAGCCCCAATCATGTTTCTAATATTTGTAAATTACTTACCTGAGGGACTAACAAGCTACATGAGTATGTTTGCGGACGATGCTAAGCTGCTTAAAACGATCAGAACCCAGGAGGATTGCCTTGAGCTCCAAGCAGATTTGCAAAAGATCCATGAATGGAGCATCAAATGGAATATGGAGTTCAATGCAGGGAAATGTAAGACTCTAGAAATGGGTAAAAGCAAGTACAGACCTAGAAAAGATTATAAACTAGGAAACGAAGTGATTCCCAAAGCAGAAAAAGAAAAAGACTTGAGGATAGAATTTAGGGATAACATGTCTCCAGAAAGCCACGTAAATAAGATAGTGAGAGAATCACTAGCATTATTGGCAAATATTAGGATGTCTTTCAATTATCTTAATGAAAACACCATGAAACAAATAATAACGGCAATAATAAGACCCAGGATGGAATATGCATCTGTAGTGTGGTCCCCTCACTTGAAGAAACATATCCACAAAATTGAGAGGGTATAGAGAGCAGCTACGAGGATGATCCCAGGTTTGGAAAATTTGGAGTACCAAGAGAGGCTAGAGAGATTGAATCTACCTACACTGGAACAGAGAAGGAAACGAGGACAGCAAATTCAGATATATAAATGTGTTAGAGGTATTGACAAAATCGACCAAGAAAACTTCATAGAGAGGGATGGAGGTGAGAGGACAAGAGGTCACAGCTACAAACTAAAAGTGCTAAATAGTAAATCTGATCTGAAAAGTAAAAGATTTCCTACCAACTCTTGACTGTGTCAAGAGCATTGCAACGTCCCAAAGCTGCTTGTCAGTACAGCTATTTCTTTAGTAATATAAGGGGACTTCACTCTAACATCAATTCTGTACACCAATTTCTTCAAGCAGAATCCCCTACTCTCCTTTTTTTGACAGAGACTCAAGTAACATCCACATCTGACACATCTAGATTTAATTTTCCAGGTTATCAACTGCTCCAAAATTTCAGACCTAAAGGTGGTGTATGTTGCTTCGCAAAATCTGAAATTGCCCTGGAGGAGGTTACTAGTTTCAATTGTCCCTATTTTGATTATTCTATATACAAATTAATTTCTGCTGGTAAATTTAAATACATATGTTGCATCTACCGTTCCCCAAATACTCCTCCAGAGCAAAGTCTTTTTGATTCTCTGTCCTCACAACTCAGTGTCCTCAACTTAAATGCTTCTTCTGAAATCACTGTGTTGGGTGATTTTAATGTCCATAATGTTGAATGGCTCACTCATTCAGCCAGGACTGATGATGCTGGTCTTGAATGTGAGCTATTTGCAGACTCATTTAATCTCATTCAACTAGTCAACCAACCCACCCGTGTACCAGATAATCCTAATCATAATTCCCACCTACTGGACTTATTTTTAACAACCAATTCAGAAAATTATGATGTTACAGTGAGGTCCCCACTTGGATCTTCTGATCACCGTCTGATACAGGCCACCTGTCTATCACCTACCACACCTTCCCACTCTGAACCTGTTTTGGTGACTAAATGGCATTACGATAGGGTAGACTGGGAGGGTCTTCAAGGTTTCTTTATTGATATTCCCTGGACCTCTTTCTTTTCTAATGATGCACACTCCACCTTGAGCCACATACAAGATTTTGTAAAAATTGGAATGGAAACTTTTATTCCTCATCAAAAGTACAGTAAAAGATCTAATTCACCTAAATGGTTTGACCATAATTGTGCTAGAGTAACTGAACAAAAAGCAATAGCCTACAATGCATACACAAGATCAAAAACACATGAAGCCTTTAATTACTTTAGAAACATAGAAATCATGCCAAAACTGTATTAAACCTAACTAAATCAAACTTTCTCCATAAGCAGGCAAATAAACTTCTAAATAATCCAAATGATAACAAAATATTTTGGTCTACTCTTAACTCATTCAAATCCAACTTCACTACTGCTTCATCCATTCCACCATTAAAATCTCCGACTGGCAATCTTGTAAGTGACCCACGAGGTAAAGCTAACCTTCTTGCGGATATTTTCTCCACCAACTCAACCTTAGATGAAATAAATCAAGATGTCCCTGTACTTAATTTTAATTCGCCTGAAATTCCCTCACTTAAGATCCACACCAGACATGTCAAAACTATTTTGCAGAATCTCTCAGTAGATAAGGCTCCTGGTCCAGATGAAATTCCTCCAATAGTACTTAAGAATTGCTCCTTGGTGCTCGCTCATGTATTGGCAAAAAATTTCCGTCTGTGTACTCATACCTCATGCTTCCCAGTACCCTGGAAAGAAGCAAACATCCATCCAGTTCCTAAAAAAGGTGCCTCTTCAGATCCAAAATTTATCCTTATTGTCGAAGATGTCACACTACGGCCTTGCATCATTAGTTCCACTAATTTCTTCTTATCTTCATAACAGAAAAATACGTGTAATGGTAGATGGCCTTTATTCTCAATTTCACTCAATAAATGCTGGTGTTCCCCAGGGATCAGTTTTGGCCCCAACTCTGTTCCTCATTCATATCAATGATCTCATATCTACCACTCATAATCCAATACATTCCTACGCAGATGACTCAACACTCCACAGTTCCTTCACATTTACCAATTCTTTCACCCAACCCGATCTTATAAATTCAAAAATAAACACTGCAATTTCTCTGAACCAGGACCTTTCTAGAATTAATGAATGGGGACAAGAGAATCTAGTTTCCTTTAATGCACAGAAAACCAAGTACATTCAATTTTCTAACCGACAGAATCTCACTGACTCCCATATATTTTTTAATGATGTAAATATTCCCACTTCCCCTAGTATTGACATTCTCGGTGTAACATTAACTACTAACTTGAGCTGGACACATTATGTTAGAAGCATTGCTAAGAATGCCTCTAAAAAACTGGGACTCCTTTACAGAGTTCGAGAATTCTTCACTGACGAGCAGTTGGCCGTAATATATAAAAGTCATGTGCGCTCTCAGATGGATTACTGTTCACCTCTGTGGGGTGGAAGTGGAGTGGTTGCATTGAGGCAGTTGGACAAAATTCAAAATAAAGCTATTAGATTAATCAATAACCCTGCAATCACACAGGACCTTCCTACATTAGCCATACGAAGAAACGTTGCATCCCTTGCATTATTCTACAGATATTTTCACAGCAATTGTTCCGAGGAACTTGCTTCAATTGTGCCGCCTCTCCACATCTTTCCCCGTAGAACTAGGGCAGCTGAGAGCGCCCATGAATTTACACTTTCTCCTCCACAATGCAGAACTTCTGCTTATCAGAATTCACTTATCCCCAGAGCTACTACTCTTTGGAATTCACTTCCCTCGAATTGCTTTCCACAAACTTACAATCTACAAATGTTTAAATCCAGTTGTTACAAACATTTTATGAATGGAGGATGCCTTTAGGCACATGGACCTTTTTGTTTTATCTGTGTTTTTCCTTCCTCCGTTCATTGTCTCTTAAAAAAAAAAAAAAAAAAAAAACTCGATTAGTGGGTGGAACAAATTGCCAGCCGAAGTAGTGTCTGCACCATCAGTGCATAGTTTCAAAGCACGGTATGACAAACATATCTTAGGAGGCGGGAATTAACGAGCATGCTCACTCCCGCAAATACAACTAGTGTAAGAACTAGTGTAAGTACACACACACACACTGGATAATTTGTCCACTAAGTGGCAGGGCGAGTGACTCTTAGGCCTAGGCCTAGGCTATAGATACTCACAAAACCTCAACTGAGCTGCTTGGATAACGAGAATATCCCAGGTATATACAGTAGGGTCTCACATAGAACGAGAAATTGGTCGATAAACGAGGCCGTTCTATGCGATTTCGTTCTATGTGAACACGGCATTTTGGTGGCCCAATATCGTCAATGTTCACTGTAAGCGTAAATTTCCGTCAGGAGCGTACGATATTTCGTACGTTTTGTACGATATTTCGGTGCTCTATATGAAAACTCCTCGGATTTGCTCCACTTTGGCGGCGGACTCGTTTTATGTGATCACATGAGGTGAAGCTGAACGGTCAGGCTATGGAGATCGTCAACTCTTTTAAGTATCTGGGCAGTGTGTTGAGTAAAGATGGGACTATGGATGAAGAGGTGCGGGAGAGGGTACAACAGGGGAAGAGGGTTGTAGGAACGCTAAAAGCAGTAACAAGAAATAGGGTGGTCAGTATGGAAGTGAAGAAGTCCTTGCATGACAGTGTGGTAATCCCGACACTGACTTACGGAAGCGAAGCATGGACGTTGGTTGAGAGACTCAGACCAAGAGTGAGAGCAGTGGAAATGAATTACTTAAGGAGGGCGTGCGGAGTTACATGGAGGGATAGACAGACTAATGAGGAAGTAAGAAGGAGGTTTGGTGTGGAGGTAGATGTGCTGGAAAGTGTGAAAAGGAACAACTTGAGATGGTTCGGCCATATGGAACGTATGGAAAGCGAGAGAATGACTAAGAGGGTGTACGAGAGCGAGGTGGAGGGACAGAGGGGGAGAGGTAGACCGAATATGAGGTGGAAGGATGGAGTGAGGAACTACATGAACGAAGGCGGTGCTGGTTGGGGGAGGGGCATCGACTGACTGGGGACAGAGGTGCATGGGGGCGGTTCGTTCGTGGCCACCCCTTCGGGGATCACGGCGTCAGGCAATAGATAGATAGATAGACATTCGTTCTTATCGAAAATTAAATATTAATATTTTAGGTCGCTCGTTTTATCTGAACACGTTTTATGCGGGACCCTACTGTATAATAAACGTATATTAACCAAGTAATCTTGACCAAACCGATTCATATCTCTCGTGTAATGCTTTGTTTACACTTTACTGGTCTGACGAACGATCCGCGACACACACACACACACACACACACATAGACTTACTATTGAAGTATAATCTACCCAAGGGAAGGGAAAAACACAAGGAAAATCACTGGATGTATTCCAGAACCGATTTCGTAGGACTACGGGATTTTTTCAAATCACAAAATTGGGATCAGGTGTTATCTGAAAGTGAGGTAGACAAAAAACTCAAGGCATTCATGGAGATCTATGATACTGGTATAAAAACTTTTGTCCCTAAGTACATTAATAAAAGGAAAAAAAGTAATCGCAAAGTATGGTTTAACCGCGAATGTAGGCAAGCACAGGAAGCAAAAAACAAAGCCTGGAAAAAGATGAGAAACTGGGATTCGGAAGATAACAGGCAAAAGTATAAAGAGGAGAGAAACAAATACACAGAAATGAGGAGGAGGTCAGAGGCAAACCATGAGAAAGGGATAGTGGAGAACTATGAAAAGAATCCAAAAATGTTTTTCAAGTTTGTAAACGGCAAAAGGAAGATAAAAGCCACGATCGTTAAGATTAAAAGTGGAAACAGAATCATAGAAGAGGATACGGAGATTGCGGAAGAACTAAATAGAAATTTTGCATCAGTATTTACAAAAGAAGGAGAATTCATTGCACCAGAAACCAATGAGATAGGTACAGAGGAAATGCCGGAAGTAACATTTAACAGACCAGAGCTCATAGACAAAATGAGTAAGGTGGATCCAAACAAAGCCGCTGGACCGGACGGAGTATCAGGCTGGATTATTAAAGAAAATGCTATGGAACTGAGTATACCGTTATATGACATAATGACCAAATCATTGGACACAGGGATAGTACCTACAGAATGGAAAAGAGCAAACATTATTCCTATATTTAAGGGAGGAAGCAGAGATAAACCACTGAACTATAGACCTGTATCACTATTGAGCATCCTCATGAAGATTCTGGAAGGATTAATAAGGGACAAATGGGTGAAATACCTGGAATCCAAAAGATTAATTACTGACCGACAATTTGGATTCAGAGGTGGCAGATCATGTATAAGCAACTTGTTGAGTTTTTACTCTAGAGTAATAGACACAGTGGACAAGAGGGAAGGATGGGTAGACTGTGCCTACCTAGACTTTAAAAAGGCATTTGACAAAGTTCCACACAAGAGATTGCTATGGAAATTAAAACATGAGGGAAAAGTAGGAGACAAACTGCTGAAATGGATGGAGAGCTACCTTAGCGGAAGACAGATGAGAACAACAGTAAGGGGGAAATCGTCAAACTGGACTCAAATTACGAGTGGGGTACCACAAGGATCTGTTCTAGCCCCAATCATGTTTCTAATATTTGTAAATGACTTGCCTGAGGGACTAACAAGCTACATGAGTATGTTTGCGGACGATGCTAAGCTGCTTAAAACGATCAGAACCCAGGAGGATTGCCTTGAGCTCCAAGCAGATTTGCAAAAGATCCATGAATGGAGCATCAAATGAAATATGGAGTTCAATGCAGGGAAATGTAAGACTCTAGAAATGGGTAAAAGCAAGTACAGACCTAGAAAAGATTATAAACTAGGAAACGAAGTGATTCCCAAAGCAGAAAAAGAAAAAGACTTGGGGATAGAATTTAGGGATAACATGTCTCCAGAAAGCCACGTAAATAAGATAGTGAGAGAATCACTGGCATTATTGGCAAATATTAGGATGTCTTTCAATTATCTTAATGAAAACACCATGAAACAAATAATAACGGCAATAATACGACCCAGGATGGAATATGCATCTGTAGTGTGGTCCCCTCACTTGAAGAAACATATCCACAAAATTGAGAGGGTACAGAGAGCAGCTACGAGGATGATCCCAGGTTTGGAAAATTTGGAGTACCAAGAGAGGCTCGAGAGATTGAATCTACCTACACTGGAACAGAGAAGGAAACGAGGACAGCAAATTCAGATATATAAATGTGTTAGAGGTATTGACAAAATCGACCAAGAAAACTTCATAGAGAGGGATGGAGGTGAGAGGACAAGAGGTCACAGCTACAAACTAAAAGTGCTAAATAGTAAATCTGATCTGAAAAGTAAAAGATTTTCTACCAACTCGATTAGTGGGTGGAACAAATTGCCAGCCGAAGTAGTGTCTGCACCATCAGTGCATAGTTTCAAAGCACGGTATGACAAACATATCTTAGGAGGCGGGAATTAACGAGCATGCTCACTCCCGCAAATACAACTAGTGTAAGTACAACTAGTGTAAGTACACACACACACACACACACACACACACACACACACACACACACAGATAGAGAGAGCCCGTAGCCTAGTAGGTAGAGCTCTCGTCTCACACACGAGGGGTCGGGGGTTCAATCCCCGGCCGGGCGGAGACAAATTGGGCTTGTCTCCTTTCATGTGTTAGCCTCAGTTCACCTAGCTGTAAATAGGTACCTGGAATAAGTGGACGACGTTGTGACGTCCCATCTGGGGTTGGCAAAAATGGTACAAGGCGAGATGGGTATCATATGGTTCACCTAAGCTGATGGCTACCTAAGCCTTCGGGCGAGACGGTACCGTCTATAGTGAGAATGGTACCATACAGATCCACCCTAAGCCTTCGTTTCCGATGTCGCCAATTTGCTAAAATACAGACTACACACACATCCACAGCCATTCCAACGATACATATAACACATACACATATAGGAGGTGGGAAATAACGAGCATGCTCACTCCCGCAATACAACTACAGTAGAGTAAGTACACAGAGCCCGTAGCCTAGTAGGTAGAGCTCTCGTCTCACACACGAGGGGTCGGGGGTTCAATCCCCGGCTGGGCGGAGACAAATTGGGCTTGTCTCCTTTCATGTGTTAGCCTCAGTTCACCTAGCTGTAAATAGGTACCTGGAATAAGTGGACGACGTTGTGACGTCCCATCTGGGGTTGGCAAAAATGGTACAAGGCGAGATGGGTATCATATGGTTCACCTAAGCTGATGGCTACCTAAGCCTTCGGGCGAGACGGTACCGTCTATAGTGAGAATGGTACCATACAGATTCACCCTAAGCCTTCGTTTCCGATGTCGCCAATTGGCTAAAAATACAGACTACACACACATCCACAGCCATTCCAACGATACATATAACACCTACACATATAGGAGGCGGGAAATAACGAGCATGCTCACTCCCGCAATACAACTAGAGTAAGTACAACTAGAGTAAGTACACACACACACACACACACACACTTTTTTTTATTAAGGTGACAGTTAAAGAATGGTGGACACTGCCTACGATTTATTATGCAACTTCGAATCCTGCATATCAATCTAAGCATGTACACACATCCCAACTGCAACTCACGTAGGCTATGCATATGTGAATGGAAAGAGCAATTAATGGGGCCTTAACCACTAGGGAAGTCCTCTCGATAAATTACCCCTGAACCAATATCAATTATTATGTTCCTTCCAACAACCAACTATACTCCTAAAATCGATTAATGAAATTTACAAACACATGTGGCAGTCCGTGGATTCGATTCCAGGATGCTCACACCGAAAATCAACACCTTATGCATCGCACCACGAAGACAGTTAAAGAATGGTGGACACTGCCTACGATTTATTATGCAACTTCGAATCCTGCATATCAATCTAAGCATGTACACACATCCCAACTGCAACTCACGTAGGCTATGCATATGTGAATGGAAAGAGCAATTAATGGGGCCTTAACCACTAGGGAAGTCCTCTCGATAAATTACCCCTGAACCAATATCAATTATTATGTTCCTTCCAACCACTATACTCCTAAAATCGATTAATGAAATTTACAAACACATGTGGCAGTCCGTGGATTCGAATCCAGGATGCTCACACCGAAAATCAACACCTTATGCATCGCACCACGAAGACAGTTAAAGAATGGTAGACACTGCCTACGATTTATTATGCAACTCACGTAGGCTATGCATATGTGAATGGAAAGAGCAATTAATGGGGCCTTAACCACTAGGGAAGTCCTCTCGATAAATTACCCCTGAACCAATATCAATTATTATGTTCCTTCCAACAACCAACTATATTCCTAAAATCGATTAATGAAATTTACAAACACATGTGGCAGTCCGTGGATTCGAATCCAGGATGCTCACACCGAAAATCAACACCTTATGCATCGCACCACGAAGACAGTTAAAGAATGGTGGACACTGCCTACGATTTATTATGCAACTTCGAATCCTGCATATCAATCTAAGCATGTACACACATCCCAACTGCAACTCACGTAGGCTATGCATATGTGAATGGAAAGAGCAATTAATGGGGCCTTAACCACTAGGGAAGTCCTCTCGATAAATTACCCCTGAACCAATATCAATTATTATGTTCCTTCCAACAACCAACTATACTCCTAAAATCGATTAATGAAATTTACAAACACATGTGGCAGTCCGTGGATTCGATTCCAGGATGCTCACACCGAAAATCAACACCTTATGCATCGCACCACGAAGACAGTTAAAGAATGGTGGACACTGCCTACGATTTATTATGCAACTCACGTAGACTATGCATATGTGAATGGAAAGAGCAATTAATGGGGCCTTAACCACTAGGGAAGTCCTCTCGATAAATTACCCCTGAACCAATATCAATTATTATGTTCCTTCCAATAACCAACTATACTCCTAAAATCGATTAATGAAATTTACAAACACATGTGGCAGTCCGTGGATTCGAATCCAGGATGCTCACACCGAAAATCAACACCTTATGCATCGCACCACGAAGACAGTTAAAGAATGGTAGACACTGCCTACGATTTATTATGCAACTCACGTAGGCTATGCATATGTGAATGGAAAGAGCAATTAATGGGGCCTTAACCACTAGGGAAGTCCTCTCGATAAATTACCCCTGAACCAATATCAATTATTATGTTCCTTCCAACAACCAACTATACTCCTAAAATCGATTAATGAAATTTACAAACACATGTGGCAGTCCGTGGATTCGAATCCAGGATGCTCACACCGAAAATCAACACCTTATGCATCGCACCACGAAGACAGTTAAAGAATGGTGGACACTGCCTACGATTTATTATGCAACTTCGAATCCTGCATATCAATCTAAGCATGTACACACATCCCAACTGCAACTCACGTAGGCTATGCATATGTGAATGGAAAGAGCAATTAATGGGGCCTTAACCACTAGGGAAGTCCTCTCGATAAATTACCCCTGAACCAATATCAATTATTATGTTCCTTCCAACAACCAACTATACTCCTAAAATCAATTAATGAAATTTACAAACACATGTGGCACTCCGTGGATTCGAATCCAGGATGCTCACACCGAAAATCAACACCTTATGCATCGCACCACGAAGACAGTTAAAGAATGGTGGACACTGCCTACGATTTATTATGCAACTTCGAATCCTGCATATCAATCTAAGCATGTACACACATCCCAACTGCAACTCACGTAGGCTATGCATATGTGAATGGAAAGAGCAATTAATGGGGCCTTAACCACTAGGGAAGTCCTCTCGATAAATTACCCCTGAACCAATATCAATTATTATGTTCCTTCCAACAACCAACTATACTCCTAAAATCGATTAATGAAATTTACAAACACATGTGGCAGTCCGTGGATTCGAATCCAGGATGCTCACACCGAAAATCAACACCTTATGCATCGCACCACGAAGACAGTTAAAGAATGGTGGACACTGCCTACGATTTATTATGCAACTTCGAATCCTGCATATCAATCTAAGCATGTACACACATCCCAACTGCAACTCACGTAGGCTATGCATATGTGAATGGAAAGAGCAATTAATGGGGCCTTAACCACTAGGGAAGTCCTCTCGATAAATTACCCCTGAACCAATATCAATTATTATGTTCCTTCCAACAACCAACTATACTCCTAAAATCGATTAATGAAATTTACAAACACATGTGGCAGTCCGTGGATTCGAATCCAGGATGCTCACACCGAAAATCAACACCTTATGCATCGCACCACGAAGACAGTTAAAGAATGGTGGACACTGCCTACGATTTATTATGCAACTTCGAATCCTGCATATCAATCTAAGCATGTACACACATCCCAACTGCAACTCACGTAGGCTATGCATATGTGAATGGAAAGAGCAATTAATGGGGCCTTAACCACTAGGGAAGTCCTCTCGATAAATTACCCCTGAACCAATATCAATTATTATGTTCCTTCCAACAACCAACTATACTCCTAAAATCGATTAATGAAATTTACAAACACATGTGGCAGTCCGTGGATTCGAATCCAGGATGCTCACACCGAAAATCAACACCTTATGCATCGCACCACGAAGACAGTTAAAGAATGGTGGACACTGCCTACGATTTATTATGCAACTTCGAATCCTGCATATCAATCTAAGCATGTACACACATCCCAACTGCAACTCACGTAGGCTATGCATATGTGAATGGAAAGAGCAATTAATGGGGCCTTAACCACTAGGGAAGTCCTCTCGATAAATTACCCCTGAACTAATATCAATTATTATGTTCCTTCCAACAACCAACTATACTCCTAAAATCGATTAATGAAATTTACAAACACATGTGGCAGTCCGTGGATTCGAATCCAGGATGCTCACACCGAAAATCAACACCTTATGCATCGCACCACGAAGACAGTTAAAGAATGGTGGACACTGCCTACGATTTATTATGCAACTTCGAATCCTGCATATCAATCTAAGCATGTACACACATCCCAACTGCAACTCACGTAGGCTATGCATATGTGAATGGAAAGAGCAATTAATGGGGCCTTAACCACTAGGGAAGTCCTCTCGATAAATTACCCCTGAACCAATATCAATTATTATGTTCCTTCCAACAACCAACTATACTCCTAAAATCGATTAATGAAATTTACAAACACATGTGGCAGTCCGTGGATTCGAATCCAGGATGCTCACACCGAAAATCAACACCTTATGCATCGCACCACGAAGACAGTTAAAGAATGGTAGACACTGCCTACGATTTATTATGCAACTTCGAATCCTGCATATCAATCTAAGCATGTACACACATCCCAACTGCAACTCACGTAGGCTATGCATATGTGAATGGAAAGAGCAATTAATGGGCCTTAACCACTAGGGAAGTCCTCTCGATAAATTACCCCTGAACCAATATCAATTATTATGTTCCTTCCAACAACCAACTATACTCCTAAAATCGATTAATGAAATTTACAAACACATGTGGCAGTCCGTGGATTCGAATCCAGGATGCTCACACCGAAAATCAACACCTTATGCATCGCACCACGAAGACAGTTAAAGAATGGTAGACACTGCCTACGATTTATTATGCAACTTCGCTGCAACTCACGTAGGCTATGCATATGTGAATGGAAAGAGCAATTAATGGGGCCTTAACCACTAGGGAAGTCCTCTCGATAAATTACCCCTGAACCAATATCAATTATTATGTTCCTTCCAACAACCAACTATATTCCTAAAATCGATTAATGAAATTTACAAACACATGTGGCAGTCCGTGGATTCGAATCCAGGATGCTCACACCGAAAATCAACACCTTATGCATCGCACCACGAAGACAGTTAAAGAATGGTGGACACTGCCTACGATTTATTATGCAACTTCGAATCCTGCATATCAATCTAAGCATGTACACACATCCCAACTGCAACTCACGTAGGCTATGCATATGTGAATGGAAAGAGCAATTAATGGGGCCTTAACCACTAGGGAAGTCCTCTCGATAAATTACCCCTGAACCAATATCAATTATTATGTTCCTTCCAACAACCAACTATACTCCTAAAAATCGATTAATGAAATTTACAAACACATGTGGGAGTACGTGGATGCAATACCAGGATGCTCACACCGAAAATCAACACCTTATGCATCGCACCACGAAGACAGTTAAAGAATGGTGGACACTGCCTACGATTTATTATGCAACTTCGAATCCTGCATATCAATCTAAGCATGTACACACATCCCAACTGCAACTCACGTAGGCTATGCATATGTGAATGGAAAGAGCAATTAATGGGGCCTTAACCACTAGGGAAGTCCTCTCGATAAATTACCCCTGAACCAAAATTTTATCAATTATTATGTTCCTTCCAACAAACCAACTATACTCCTAAAATCGATTAATGAAAGTTACAAACATCATGTGGCAGTCCGTGGATTCGAATCCAGGATGCCTCACACCGAAAATCAAATCACCTTATGCATCGCACCACGAAAGGACAGTTAAAGAATGGTGGACAAGGACCTACGATTTATTATGCAAACTTCGAATCCTGCATATCAATCTAAAGATGTACACACATCCCAACTGCAACTCACGTAGGCTATGCATATGGGAAATGGAAAGAGCATATTAATGGGGCCGTAACCACTAGGGAAGTCCTCTCGATAAATTACCCCTGAACCAATATCAAATTATTATGGTCCTTACAACAACCAACTAGACTTCCTTAAAAGCAATTAAGGAAAAATTTACAAAACAAATGTGGGCACTCCGTGGATTTCGAATCCAGGATGATCACACCGAAAAATCAACACCTTATGCATCGCACCACGAAGACAGTTAAAGAAATGGTGGACACTGCCTACGATTTATTATGAAAACTTCGCATCCTGCATATCAATCTAAGCATGTACACACATCCCAACTGCAAACTCACGTAGGCTATGCATATGTGACTGGAAAAGAGCAATTAATGAGGGGCTTAAACACTAGGGAAGTCCTCTCGATAAAATTACCCCGGAAAACCAATATCCATTATTATGTTCCTTCCAACAACCAACTATACTCCTAAAATCGATTTTAATGAAATTTACAAACACATGTGGCAGTCCGGGGATTCTGAATCCAGGATTGCTTCACACCGGAAATTCAACACCTTAGGCATCGCACCACGAAGACAGTTACAAGAATGGTGGACACTTGCCTACGATTTATTATGCAACTTCGAATCCGGGCATATCAAATCGAAGAATGTACACACATCCCAACTGCAACTCACGTGTGATATGCATATGTGAATGGAAAGAGCAATTAATGGGGCCTTAACCACTAGGGAAGTCCCCTCGATAAAATACCCCTGAACCAATATCAATTAGTATGTTCCTATCAACAACAAACTATACTCCTAAAATCGATTTAATGAAATTTACAAACACCTGTGGCAGTCCGCGGGTGCGATTCCAGGTTGCTCACACCGATAATCAACACCTTATGCATCGCTCCACGAAGGACAGTTACAAGAATGGTGGGAACTGTCCTACGATTTATTATGTGACAACTTGCGAATCCCTGCATATCAATCTAAGCATGGACACACAGCCCAACTGCAACTCACGTAGGCTATGCATATAGTGAATGGAAAGAGCAATTAATGTGGCCGAACCACGAGGGAAGTCCTATCGATAACAGACCACTGAAACCAATATCAAGTATTATGGTTGCATTCCAACAACCAACTATTTTTACTCCGAAAATCGATTAATGAAATATACAAAACACATGTGGCAGTCCGTGGATTCGAATCCAGGATGCTCACACCGCAAATCAACACCTTATGCCATAGCAACCACGAAGGGACAGTTAAAGAATGGTGGACCAATGCCGACGATTTATTAGGCAAATTCGAATCCTGCATATCAATCCTACGCATGTACACACAACATCACAACTGCAAGTGTCACGTAGGCTATGCATATTGTGAAGGGAAAGAGCAAGTAATGGGGCCTTAACCAACTCGGGAAGTCCTCTCGATTAAATTACCCCTGAACCACTATCAATTATTATGTGACTTCCAACAACCAACTATACTCCTAAAATCGATTAATGAAATTTACAAACAACATTTGTGGCAGTCCGTGGGATTCGAATCCAGGATGATCACACCGAAAATCAAAACCTTATGCATCGCAACATGAAGACAGTTAAATGGAATGGTGGACACTGCCTACGATTTATTATTGCAACTTCGAATCCTGCATATACAATCTAAGCATGTACACACATCCCAACTGCAACTCACGTAGGATCATTGAATATTGTGAATGGAAAGAGCAATTAATGGGGCTTTAACCACTAGGGAAGTCCTCTCGATAAATTACCCCTGAACCAATATCAATGATTATGTTCCTTCCAACAACCAACTATTACTCCTAAAATCGATTCATGAAATGTTACAAACCACATGTGGCAGTCCATGGATTCGGAATCCAGCGATGATCATCCGAAAATCAACACCGATGGCATCGCAAAACGAAGCTCAGTTAAAGAATGGTGGAAACTGCCTACGATTTATTATGCAACTTCGAATCCTTCATTTCAATCTAAGCATGTACCAACATCCCAACTGCAAACTCACCGAGGCTATGCATATGTGAATGGAAAGAGCAATTAAGGGGGCCTTAACCACTGGGAAGAAGTCCTCTCGATAAATTACCCCTGAACCAATATCAATTATTATGTTCCTTCCAACAACCAACTATACTCCTAAAATCGATTAATGAAATTTACAAACACATGTGGCAGTCCGTGGATTCGAAAATCCAGGATGCTCACACCGAAAATCAACACCCTATGCATCCGCACCACGCAGACAGTTTAAAGAATGAGTGGACACTGCCTACGATTTATTATGCACAACTTCGAATCCTGCATATCAATATAAGCATGTACACACATTCCAACTGCAACTCACGTAGGCTATGCAGATGTGAATGGAAAGAGCAATTAATGGGGCCTTAAACCACTAGGGAAGTCCTCTCGAGAACGTGCCCCTGAACCAATATCAATTATTATGTTCCTTCCAACAACCAAATATACTCCGCAAAAATCAATTAATGAAATTTACAAACACATGTGGCAGTCCGTGAGATTCGAATAAAGGATGCTCACACAGAAAATCAACAACTTATGAAGCGCACCACGAAAGACAGTTAAAGAATGGCTGGACACTGCCTACGATTTAGTGCAAATTCGAATCCTGCATATCAATCTAAGCATGTACACACATCCCAACTGCAACTCACGTATGCTATGCATATGTGAATGGGAAAGAGCAATTAATGGGGCCTGAACCACTAGGGAAGTCCGCTCGATAAATTACCCCTGAACCAATATCCAATCTTATGTTCCTTCCAACAACCAACTATACTCCTAAAATCGATTAATGAAATTTACAAACACATGTGGCAGTCGGTGGATTCGAATCCAGGATGCTCACACCGAAAATCAACACCTTATGCATCGCACCACGAAGACAGTTAAAGAATGGTGGACACTGCCTACGATTTATTATGCAACTTCGAATCCTGCATATCAATCTAAGCATGTACACACATCCCAACTGCAACTCACGTAGGCTATGCATATGTGAATGGAAAGAGCAATTAATGGGGCCTTAACCACTAGGGAAGTCCTCTCGATAAATTACCCCTGAACCAATATCAATTATTATGTTCCTTCCAACAACCAACTATACTCCTAAAATCGATTAATGAAATTTACAAACACATGTGGCAGTCCGTGGATTCGAATCCAGGATGCTCACACCGAAAATCAACACCTTATGCATCGCACCACGAAGACAGTTAAAGAATGGTGGACACTGCCTACGATTTATTATGCAACTTCGAATCCTGCATATCAATCTAAGCATGTACACACATCCCAACTGCAACTCACGTAGGCTATGCATATGTGAATGGAAAGAGCAATTAATGGGGCCTTAACCACTAGGGAAGTCCTCTCGATAAATTACCCCTGAACCAATATCAATTATTATGTTCCTTCCAACAACCAACTATACTCCTAAAATCGATTAATGAAATTTACAAACACATGTGGCAGTCCGTGGATTCGAATCCAGGATGCTCACACCGAAAATCAACACCTTATGCATCGCACCACGAAGACAGTTAAAGAATGGTGGACACTGCCTACGATTTATTATGCAACTTCGAATCCTGCATATCAATCTAAGCATGTACACACATCCCAACTGCAACTCACGTAGGCTATGCATATGTGAATGGAAAGAGCAATTAATGGGGCCTTAACCACTAGGGAAGTCCTCTCGATAAATTACCCCTGAACCAATATCAATTATTATGTTCCTTCCAACAACCAACTATACTCCTAAAATCGATTAATGAAATTTACAAACACATGTGGCAGTCCGTGGATTCGAATCCAGGATGCTCACACCGAAAATCAACACCTTATGCATCGCACCACGAAGACAGTTAAAGAATGGTGGACACTGCCTACGATTTATTATGCAACTTCGAATCCTGCATATCAATCTAAGCATGTACACACATCCCAACTGCAACTCACGTAGGCTATGCATATGTGAATGGAAAGAGCAATTAATGGGGCCTTAACCACTAGGGAAGTCCTCTCGATAAATTACCCCTGAACCAATATCAATTATTATGTTCCTTCCAACAACCAACTATACTCCTAAAATCGATTAATGAAATTTACAAACACATGTGGCAGTCCGTGGATTCGAATCCAGGATGCTCACACCGAAAATCAACACCTTATGCATCGCACCACGAAGACAGTTAAAGAATGGTGGACACTGCCTACGATTTATTATGCAACTTCGAATCCTGCATATCAATCTAAGCATGTACACACATCCCAACTGCAACTCACGTAGGCTATGCATATGTGAATGGAAAGAGCAATTAATGGGGCCTTAACCACTAGGGAAGTCCTCTCGATAAATTACCCCTGAACCAATATCAATTATTATGTTCCTTCCAACAACCAACTATACTCCTAAAATCGATTAATGAAATTTACAAACACATGTGGCAGTCCGTGGATTCGAATCCAGGATGCTCACACCGAAAATCAACACCTTATGCATCGCACCACGAAGACAGTTAAAGAATGGTGGACACTGCCTACGATTTATTATGCAACTTCGAATCCTGCATATCAATCTAAGCATGTACACACATCCCAACTGCAACTCACGTAGGCTATGCATATGTGAATGGAAAGAGCAATTAATGGGGCCTTAACCACTAGGGAAGTCCTCTCGATAAATTACCCCTGAACCAATATCAATTATTATGTTCCTTCCAACAACCAACTATACTCCTAAAATCGATTAATGAAATTTACAAACACATGTGGCAGTCCGTGGATTCGAATCCAGGATGCTCACACCGAAAATCAACACCTTATGCATCGCACCACGAAGACAGTTAAAGAATGGTGGACACTGCCTACGATTTATTATGCAACTTCGAATCCTGCATATCAATCTAAGCATGTACACACATCCCAACTGCAACTCACGTAGGCTATGCATATGTGAATGGAAAGAGCAATTAATGGGGCCTTAACCACTAGGGAAGTCCTCTCGATAAATTACCCCTGAACCAATATCAATTATTATGTTCCTTCCAACAACCAACTATACTCCTAAAATCGATTAATGAAATTTACAAACACATGTGGCAGTCCGTGGATTCGAATCCAGGATGCTCACACCGAAAATCAACACCTTATGCATCGCACCACGAAGACAGTTAAAGAATGGTGGACACTGCCTACGATTTATTATGCAACTTCGAATCCTGCATATCAATCTAAGCATGTACACACATCCCAACTGCAACTCACGTAGGCTATGCATATGTGAATGGAAAGAGCAATTAATGGGGCCTTAACCACTAGGGAAGTCCTCTCGATAAATTACCCCTGAACCAATATCAATTATTATGTTCCTTCCAACAACCAACTATACTCCTAAAATCGATTAATGAAATTTACAAACACATGTGGCAGTCCGTGGATTCGAATCCAGGATGCTCACACCGAAAATCAACACCTTATGCATCGCACCACGAAGACAGTTAAAGAATGGTGGACACTGCCTACGATTTATTATGCAACTTCGAATCCTGCATATCAATCTAAGCATGTACACACATCCCAACTGCAACTCACGTAGGCTATGCATATGTGAATGGAAAGAGCAATTAATGGGGCCTTAACCACTAGGGAAGTCCTCTCGATAAATTACCCCTGAACCAATATCAATTATTATGTTCCTTCCAACAACCAACTATACTCCTAAAATCGATTAATGAAATTTACAAACACATGTGGCAGTCCGTGGATTCGAATCCAGGATGCTCACACCGAAAATCAACACCTTATGCATCGCACCACGAAGACAGTTAAAGAATGGTGGACACTGCCTACGATTTATTATGCAACTTCGAATCCTGCATATCAATCTAAGCATGTACACACATCCCAACTGCAACTCACGTAGGCTATGCATATGTGAATGGAAAGAGCAATTAATGGGGCCTTAACCACTAGGGAAGTCCTCTCGATAAATTACCCCTGAACCAATATCAATTATTATGTTCCTTCCAACAACCAACTATACTCCTAAAATCGATTAATGAAATTTACAAACACATGTGGCAGTCCGTGGATTCGAATCCAGGATGCTCACACCGAAAATCAACACCTTATGCATCGCACCACGAAGACAGTTAAAGAATGGTGGACACTGCCTACGATTTATTATGCAACTTCGAATCCTGCATATCAATCTAAGCATGTACACACATCCCAACTGCAACTCACGTAGGCTATGCATATGTGAATGGAAAGAGCAATTAATGGGGCCTTAACCACTAGGGAAGTCCTCTCGATAAATTACCCCTGAACCAATATCAATTATTATGTTCCTTCCAACAACCAACTATACTCCTAAAATCGATTAATGAAATTTACAAACACATGTGGCAGTCCGTGGATTCGAATCCAGGATGCTCACACCGAAAATCAACACCTTATGCATCGCACCACGAAGACAGTTAAAGAATGGTGGACACTGCCTACGATTTATTATGCAACTTCGAATCCTGCATATCAATCTAAGCATGTACACACATCCCAACTGCAACTCACGTAGGCTATGCATATGTGAATGGAAAGAGCAATTAATGGGGCCTTAACCACTAGGGAAGTCCTCTCGATAAATTACCCCTGAACCAATATCAATTATTATGTTCCTTCCAACAACCAACTATACTCCTAAAATCGATTAATGAAATTTACAAACACATGTGGCAGTCCGTGGATTCGAATCCAGGATGCTCACACCGAAAATCAACACCTTATGCATCGCACCACGAAGACAGTTAAAGAATGGTGGACACTGCCTACGATTTATTATGCAACTTCGAATCTGCATATCAATCTAAGCATGTACACACATCCCAACTGCAACTCACGTAGGCTATGCATATGTGAATGGAAAGAGCAATTAATGGGGCCTTAACCACTAGGGAAGTCCTCTCGATAAATTACCCCTGAACCAATATCAATTATTATGTTCCTTCCAACAACCAACTATACTCCTAAAATCGATTAATGAAATTTACAAACACATGTGGCAGTCCGTGGATTCGAATCCAGGATGCTCACACCGAAAATCAACACCTTATGCATCGCACCACGAAGACAGTTAAAGAATGGTGGACACTGCCTACGATTTATTATGCAACTTCGAATCCTGCATATCAATCTAAGCATGTACACACATCCCAACTGCAACTCACGTAGGCTATGCATATGTGAATGGAAAGAGCAATTAATGGGGCCTTAACCACTAGGGAAGTCCTCTCGATAAATTACCCCTGAACCAATATCAATTATTATGTTCCTTCCAACAACCAACTATACTCCTAAAATCGATTAATGAAATTTACAAAACACATGTGGCAGTCCGTGGATTCGAATCCAGGATGCTCACACCGAAAATCAACACCTTATGCATCGCACCACGAAGACAGTTAAAGAATGGTGGACACTGCCTACGATTTATTATGCAACTTCGAATCCTGCATATCAATCTAAGCATGTACACACATCCCAACTGCAACTCACGTAGGCTATGCATATGTGAATGGAAAGAGCAATTAATGGGGCCTTAACCACTAGGGAAGTCCTCTCGATAAATTACCCCTGAACCAATATCAATTATTATGTTCCTTCCAACAACCAACTATACTCCTAAAATCGATTAATGAAATTTACAAACACATGTGGCAGTCCGTGGATTCGAATCCAGGATGCTCACACCGAAAATCAACACCTTATGCATCGCACCACGAAGACAGTTAAAGAATGGTGGACACTGCCTACGATTTATTATGCAACTTCGAATCCTGCATATCAATCTAAGCATGTACACACATCCCAACTGCAACTCACGTAGGCTATGCATATGTGAATGGAAAGAGCAATTAATGGGGCCTTAACCACTAGGGAAGTCCTCTCGATAAATTACCCCTGAACCAATATCAATTATTATGTTCCTTCCAACAACCAACTATACTCCTAAAATCGATTAATGAAATTTACAAACACATGTGGCAGTCCGTGGATTCGAATCCAGGATGCTCACACCGAAAATCAACACCTTATGCATCGCACCACGAAGACAGTTAAAGAATGGTGGACACTGCCTACGATTTATTATGCAACTTCGAATCCTGCATATCAATCTAAGCATGTACACACATCCCAACTGCAACTCACGTAGGCTATGCATATGTGAATGGAAAGAGCAATTAATGGGGCCTTAACCACTAGGGAAGTCCTCTCGATAAATTACCCCTGAACCAATATCAATTATTATGTTCCTTCCAACAACCAACTATACTCCTAAAATCGATTAATGAAATTTACAAACACATGTGGCAGTCCGTGGATTCGAATCCAGGATGCTCACACCGAAAATCAACACCTTATGCATCGCACCACGAAGACAGTTAAAGAATGGTGGACACTGCCTACGATTTATTATGCAACTTCGAATCCTGCATATCAATCTAAGCATGTACACACATCCCAACTGCAACTCACGTAGGCTATGCATATGTGAATGGAAAGAGCAATTAATGGGGCCTTAACCACTAGGGAAGTCCTCTCGATAAATTACCCCTGAACCAATATCAATTATTATGTTCCTTCCAACAACCAACTATACTCCTAAAATCGATTAATGAAATTTACAAACACATGTGGCAGTCCGTGGATTCGAATCCAGGATGCTCACACCGAAAATCAACACCTTATGCATCGCACCACGAAGACAGTTAAAGAATGGTGGACACTGCCTACGATTTTTATGCAACTTCGAATCCTGCATATCAATCTAAGCATGTACACACATCCCAACTGCAACTCACGTAGGCTATGCATATGTGAATGGAAAGAGCAATTAATGGGGCCTTAACCACTAGGGAAGTCCTCTCGATAAATTACCCCTGAACCAATATCAATTATTATGTTCCTTCCAACAACCAACTATACTCCTAAAATCGATTAATGAAATTTACAAACACATGTGGCAGTCCGTGGATTCGAATCCAGGATGCTCACACCGAAAATCAACACCTTATGCATCGCACCACGAAGACAGTTAAAGAATGGTGGACACTGCCTACGATTTATTATGCAACTTCGAATCCTGCATATCAATCTAAGCATGTACACACATCCCAACTGCAACTCACGTAGGCTATGCATATGTGAATGGAAAGAGCAATTAATGGGGCCTTAACCACTAGGGAAGTCCTCTCGATAAATTACCCCTGAACCAATATCAATTATTATGTTCCTTCCAACAACCAACTATACTCCTAAAATCGATTAATGAAATTTACAAACACATGTGGCAGTCCGTGGATTCGAATCCAGGATGCTCACACCGAAAATCAACACCTTATGCATCGCACCACGAAGACAGTTAAAGAATGGTGGACACTGCCTACGATTTATTATGCAACTTCGAATCCTGCATATCAATCTAAGCATGTACACACATCCCAACTGCAACTCACGTAGGCTATGCATATGTGAATGGAAAGAGCAATTAATGGGGCCTTAACCACTAGGGAAGTCCTCTCGATAAATTACCCCTGAACCAATATCAATTATTATGTTCCTTCCAACAACCAACTATACTCCTAAAATCGATTAATGAAATTTACAAACACATGTGGCAGTCCGTGGATTCGAATCCAGGATGCTCACACCGAAAATCAACACCTTATGCATCGCACCACGAAGACAGTTAAAGAATGGTGGACACTGCCTACGATTTATTATGCAACTTCGAATCCTGCATATCAATCTAAGCATGTACACACATCCCAACTGCAACTCACGTAGGCTATGCATATGTGAATGGAAAGAGCAATTAATGGGGCCTTAACCACTAGGGAAGTCCTCTCGATAAATTACCCCTGAACCAATATCAATTATTATGTTCCTTCCAACAACCAACTATACTCCTAAAATCGATTAATGAAATTTACAAACACATGTGGCAGTCCGTGGATTCGAATCCAGGATGCTCACACCGAAAATCAACACCTTATGCATCGCACCACGAAGACAGTTAAAGAATGGTGGACACTGCCTACGATTTATTATGCAACTTCGAATCCTGCATATCAATCTAAGCATGTACACACATCCCAACTGCAACTCACGTAGGCTATGCATATGTGAATGGAAAGAGCAATTAATGGGGCCTTAACCACTAGGGAAGTCCTCTCGATAAATTACCCCTGAACCAATATCAATTATTATGTTCCTTCCAACAACCAACTATACTCCTAAAATCGATTAATGAAATTTACAAACACATGTGGCAGTCCGTGGATTCGAATCCAGGATGCTCACACCGAAAATCAACACCTTATGCATCGCACCACGAAGACAGTTAAAGAATGGTGGACACTGCCTACGATTTATTATGCAACTTCGAATCCTGCATATCAATCTAAGCATGTACACACATCCCAACTGCAACTCACGTAGGCTATGCATATGTGAATGGAAAGAGCAATTAATGGGGCCTTAACCACTAGGGAAGTCCTCTCGATAAATTACCCCTGAACCAATATCAATTATTATGTTCCTTCCAACAACCAACTATACTCCTAAAATCGATTAATGAAATTTACAAACACATGTGGCAGTCCGTGGATTCGAATCCAGGATGCTCACACCGAAAATCAACACCTTATGCATCGCACCACGAAGACAGTTAAAGAATGGTGGACACTGCCTACGATTTATTATGCAACTTCGAATCCTGCATATCAATCTAAGCATGTACACACATCCCAACTGCAACTCACGTAGGCTATGCATATGTGAATGGAAAGAGCAATTAATGGGGCCTTAACCACTAGGGAAGTCCTCTCGATAAATTACCCCTGAACCAATATCAATTATTATGTTCCTTCCAACAACCAACTATACTCCTAAAATCGATTAATGAAATTTACAAACACATGTGGCAGTCCGTGGATTCGAATCCAGGATGCTCACACCGAAAATCAACACCTTATGCATCGCACCACGAAGACAGTTAAAGAATGGTGGACACTGCCTACGATTTATTATGCAACTTCGAATCCTGCATATCAATCTAAGCATGTACACACATCCCAACTGCAACTCACGTAGGCTATGCATATGTGAATGGAAAGAGCAATTAATGGGGCCTTAACCACTAGGGAAGTCCTCTCGATAAATTACCCCTGAACCAATATCAATTATTATGTTCCTTCCAACAACCAACTATACTCCTAAAATCGATTAATGAAATTTACAAACACATGTGGCAGTCCGTGGATTCGAATCCAGGATGCTCACACCGAAAATCAACACCTTATGCATCGCACCACGAAGACAGTTAAAGAATGGTGGACACTGCCTACGATTTATTATGCAACTTCGAATCCTGCATATCAATCTAAGCATGTACACACATCCCAACTGCAACTCACGTAGGCTATGCATATGTGAATGGAAAGAGCAATTAATGGGGCCTTAACCACTAGGGAAGTCCTCTCGATAAATTACCCCTGAACCAATATCAATTATTATGTTCCTTCCAACAACCAACTATACTCCTAAAATCGATTAATGAAATTTACAAACACATGTGGCAGTCCGTGGATTCGAATCCAGGATGCTCACACCGAAAATCAACACCTTATGCATCGCACCACGAAGACAGTTAAAGAATGGTGGACACTGCCTACGATTTATTATGCAACTTCGAATCCTGCATATCAATCTAAGCATGTACACACATCCCAACTGCAACTCACGTAGGCTATGCATATGTGAATGGAAAGAGCAATTAATGGGGCCTTAACCACTAGGGAAGTCCTCTCGATAAATTACCCCTGAACCAATATCAATTATTATGTTCCTTCCAACAACCAACTATACTCCTAAAATCGATTAATGAAATTTACAAACACATGTGGCAGTCCGTGGATTCGAATCCAGGATGCTCACACCGAAAATCAACACCTTATGCATCGCACCACGAAGACAGTTAAAGAATGGTGGACACTGCCTACGATTTATTATGCAACTTCGAATCCTGCATATCAATCTAAGCATGTACACACATCCCAACTGCAACTCACGTAGGCTATGCATATGTGAATGGAAAGAGCAATTAATGGGGCCTTAACCACTAGGGAAGTCCTCTCGATAAATTACCCCTGAACCAATATCAATTATTATGTTCCTTCCAACAACCAACTATACTCCTAAAATCGATTAATGAAATTTACAAACACATGTGGCAGTCCGTGGATTCGAATCCAGGATGCTCACACACCGAAAATCAACACCTTATGCATCGCACCACGAAGACAGTTAAAGAATGGTGGACACTGCCTACGATTTATTATGCAACTTCGAATCCTGCATATCAATCTAAGCATGTACACACATCCCAACTGCAACTCACGTAGGCTATGCATATGTGAATGGAAAGAGCAATTAATGGGGCCTTAACCACTAGGGAAGTCCTCTCGATAAATTACCCCTGAACCAATATCAATTATTATGTTCCTTCCAACAACCAACTATACTCCTAAAATCGATTAATGAAATTTACAAACACATGTGGCAGTCCGTGGATTCGAATCCAGGATGCTCACACCGAAAATCAACACCTTATGCATCGCACCACGAAGACAGTTAAAGAATGGTGGACACTGCCTACGATTTATTATGCAACTTCGAATCCTGCATATCAATCTAAGCATGTACACACATCCCAACTGCAACTCACGTAGGCTATGCATATGTGAATGGAAAGAGCAATTAATGGGGCCTTAACCACTAGGGAAGTCCTCTCGATAAATTACCCCTGAACCAATATCAATTATTATGTTCCTTCCAACAACCAACTATACTCCTAAAATCGATTAATGAAATTTACAAACACATGTGGCAGTCCGTGGATTCGAATCCAGGATGCTCACACCGAAAATCAACACCTTATGCATCGCACCACGAAGACAGTTAAAGAATGGTGGACACTGCCTACGATTTATTATGCAACTTCGAATCCTGCATATCAATCTAAGCATGTACACACATCCCAACTGCAACTCACGTAGGCTATGCATATGTGAATGGAAAGAGCAATTAATGGGGCCTTAACCACTAGGGAAGTCCTCTCGATAAATTACCCCTGAACCAATATCAATTATTATGTTCCTTCCAACAACCAACTATACTCCTAAAATCGATTAATGAAATTTACAAACACATGTGGCAGTCCGTGGATTCGAATCCAGGATGCTCACACCGAAAATCAACACCTTATGCATCGCACCACGAAGACAGTTAAAGAATGGTGGACACTGCCTACGATTTATTATGCAACTTCGAATCCTGCATATCAATCTAAGCATGTACACACATCCCAACTGCAACTCACGTAGGCTATGCATATGTGAATGGAAAGAGCAATTAATGGGGCCTTAACCACTAGGGAAGTCCTCTCGATAAATTACCCCTGAACCAATATCAATTATTATGTTCCTTCCAACAACCAACTATACTCCTAAAATCGATTAATGAAATTTACAAACACATGTGGCAGTCCGTGGATTCGAATCCAGGATGCTCACACCGACAATCAACACCTTATGCATCGCACCACGAAGACAGTTAAAGAATGGTGGACACTGCCTACGATTTATTATGCAACTTCGAATCCTGCATATCAATCTAAGCATGTACACACATCCCAACTGCAACTCACGTAGGCTATGCATATGTGAATGGAAAGAGCAATTAATGGGGCCTTAACCACTAGGGAAGTCCTCTCGATAAATTACCCCTGAACCAATATCAATTATTATGTTCCTTCCAACAACCAACTATACTCCTAAAATCGATTAATGAAATTTACAAACACATGTGGCAGTCCGTGGATTCGAATCCAGGATGCTCACACCGAAAATCAACACCTTATGCATCGCACCACGAAGACAGTTAAAGAATGGTGGACACTGCCTACGATTTATTATGCAACTTCGAATCCTGCATATCAATCTAAGCATGTACACACATCCCAACTGCAACTCACGTAGGCTATGCATCTAGGGAAAGTCCTCTCGATAAATTACCCCTGAACCAATATCAATTCAATTATGTTCCTTCCAACAACCAACTATACTCCTAAAATCGATTAATGAAATTTACAAACACATGTGGCAGTCCGTGGATTCGAATCCAGGATGCTCACACCGAAAATCACAACCTTATGCATCGCACCACGAAGACAGTTAAAGAATGGTGGACACTGCCTACGATTTATTATGCAACTTCGAATCCTGCATATCAATCTAAGCATGTACACACATCCCAACTGCAACTCACGTAGGCTATGCATATGTGAATGGAAAGAGCAATTAATGGGGCCTTAACCACTAGGGAAGTCCTCTCGATAAATTACCCCTGAACCAATATCAATTATTATGTTCCTTCCAACAACCAACTATACTCCTAAAATCGATTAATGAAATTTACAAACACATGTGGCAGTCCGTGGATTCGAATCCAGGATGCTCACACCGAAAATCAACACCTTATGCATCGCACCACGAAGACAGTTAAAGAATGGTGGACACTGCCTACGATTTATTATGCAACTTCGAATCCTGCATATCAATCTAAGCATGTACACACATCCCAACTGCAACTCACGTAGGCTATGCATATGTGAATGGAAAGAGCAATTAATGGGGCCTTAACCACTAGGGAAGTCCTCTCGATAAATTACCCCTGAACCAATATCAATTATTATGTTCCTTCCAACAACCAACTATACTCCTAAAATCGATTAATGAAATTTACAAACACATGTGGCAGTCCGTGGATTCGAATCCAGGATGCTCACACCGAAAATCAACACCTTATGCATCGCACCACGAAGACAGTTAAAGAATGGTGGACACTGCCTACGATTTATTATGCAACTTCGAATCCTGCATATCAATCTAAGCATGTACACACATCCCAACTGCAACTCACGTAGGCTATGCATATGTGAATGGAAAGAGCAATTAATGGGGCCTTAACCACTAGGGAAGTCCTCTCGATAAATTACCCCTGAACCAATATCAATTATTATGTTCCTTCCAACAACCAACTATACTCCTAAAATCGATTAATGAAATTTACAAACACATGTGGCAGTCCGTGGATTCGAATCCAGGATGCTCACACCGAAAATCAACACCTTATGCATCGCACCACGAAGACAGTTAAAGAATGGTGGACACTGCCTACGATTTATTATGCAACTTCGAATCCTGCATATCAATCTAAGCATGTACACACATCCCAACTGCAACTCACGTAGGCTATGCATATGTGAATGGAAAGAGCAATTAATGGGGCCTTAACCACTAGGGAAGTCCTCTCGATAAATTACCCCTGAACCAATATCAATTATTATGTTCCTTCCAACAACCAACTATACTCCTAAAATCGATTAATGAAATTTACAAACACATGTGGCAGTCCGTGGATTCGAATCCAGGATGCTCACACCGAAAATCAACACCTTATGCATCGCACCACGAAGACAGTTAAAGAATGGTGGACACTGCCTACGATTTATTATGCAACTTCGAATCCTGCATATCAATCTAAGCATGTACACACATCCCAACTGCAACTCACGTAGGCTATGCATATGTGAATGGAAAGAGCAATTAATGGGGCCTTAACCACTAGGGAAGTCCTCTCGATAAATTACCCCTGAACCAATATCAATTATTATGTTCCTTCCAACAACCAACTATACTCCTAAAATCGATTAATGAAATTTACAAACACATGTGGCAGTCCGTGGATTCGAATCCAGGATGCTCACACCGAAAATCAACACCTTATGCATCGCACCACGAAGACAGTTAAAGAATGGTGGACACTGCCTACGATTTATTATGCAACTTCGAATCCTGCATATCAATCTAAGCATGTACACACATCCCAACTGCAACTCACGTAGGCTATGCATATGTGAATGGAAAGAGCAATTAATGGGGCCTTAACCACTAGGGAAGTCCTCTCGATAAATTACCCCTGAACCAATATCAATTATTATGTTCCTTCCAACTATACTCCTAAAATCGATTAATGAAATTTACAAACACATGTGGCAGTCCGTGGATTCGAATCCAGGATGCTCACACCGAAAATCAACACCTTATGCATCGCACCACGAAGACAGTTAAGAATGGTGGACACTGCCTACGATTTATTATGCAACTTCGATCCTGCATATCATCCCAACTGCAACTCACGTATGCTACATGTGGCAGTCCGTGGATTCGAATCCAGGATGCTCACACCGAAAATCAACACCTTATGCATCGCACCACGAAGACAGTTAAAGAATGGTGGACACTGCCTACGATTTATTATGCAACTTCGAATCCTGCATATCAATCTAAGCATGTACACACATCCCAACTGCAACTCACGTAGGCTATGCATATGTGAATGGAAAGAGCAATTAATGGGGCCTTAACCACTAGGGAAGTCCTCTCGATAAATTACCCCTGAACCAATATCAATTATTATGTTCCTTCCAACAACCAACTATACTCCTAAAATCGATTAATGAAATTTACAAACACATGTGGCAGTCCGTGGATTCGAATCCAGGATGCTCACACCGAAAATCAACACCTTATGCATCGCACCACGAAGACAGTTAAAGAATGGTGGACACTGCCTACGATTTATTATGCAACTTCGAATCCTGCATATCAATCTAAGCATGTACACACATCCCAACTGCAACTCACGTAGGCTATGCATATGTGAATGGAAAGAGCAATTAATGGGGCCTTAACCACTAGGGAAGTCCTCTCGATAAATTACCCCTGAACCAATATCAAAAAAATTATGATACTTCCAACAACCAACTATACTCCTAAAATCGATTAATGAAATTTACAAACACATGTGGCAGTCCGTGGATTCGAATCCAGGATGCTCACACCGAAAATCAACACCTTATGCATCGCACCACGAAGACAGTTAAAGAATGGTGGACACTGCCTACGATTTATTAAGCAAACAATGGCACACATACAAAAAGTCCTCCTACATTATTAAATGACACTGGAAAACATTATAAATTTAACCTTCAAAGTGCCAACTATACTCTATAATGAAATTCGATAACAAAATTACATGTAAGATTATTATCCTTCAATCCTCCACAAAAATGACACACAATTAATGCTTCATCATATCAACGAAAAACAGAAATGCAACAGCAATAATGGGGCACGAGGAAGTTGGTATTACCCCGATAATATCAATAAACTTCCATAACAAATATAACAATCAATATTAAGGAAAAATACCGTGGAAGTTCTCATCAATCCTAACATATTGACAAGTTCAATAATGTTACTCAATTAATTAATGTTACACCCAACAATATAAATAAATTACACATTAAAAAACATGGGAGTCGTGGATCTGATTGAATAGGCCATTAAAAAACTACTCTGCCACACGAAGAAGCATGTGGACATCAACGAAATAAATCTTAAAGAATGTACAACAAACAATGTATTACACTAATAGGAAACATAAACCTTATAAATGAGGACAATTCAAAAACTGATCCCTACAACCGCAATTATGAAATTAGAATAAAACACACCACCCGTGCGATGAAGAAAGAAAAATTAACACAAGGACAGTGGATTCGAATAAGGATATGCATTATCAACACATCCTGCAGTTGTCACACATCTACGGTTGATTGTGAATGGAAGAGCAAAGAATTGCAGCGAATACTAAAAACCTCTCGATTAATTATTACCCAACCAATATAATTATTAATGAAATTTAAAACAACCAACTATTATACCATCGATAAGAAACAATAAACAGGGCCTTCCATAGAATCAGGATGCTCACACGAAAATCAAACAACACAAGACAGTTAAAGAATACATGCAATTATTATGAAATTCGAAAAATGTGCACGTTATGCATACGAACAGGAAAAAATTAATGGGCCTTAACACAAGGGAAGTTCTCGAAAATACTGAAGAATACAATGTAACCAACTATACTCCTCGATTATGAATGAAACATGTGGCAGTTGGATAATGGGTTAACCAAAATAGGACCGATAAGAATCCAGAAAATTATTATTACAAACCATAATGTACAAGAATTAAAACTATGTGGCAGATTGTGGATCGAGACGCAAGAAACCACTAGGGAATCCCACAAACTAAAATCATTAACAAAACATGTTAGTGGATTCCTGGAGAATCCGGGAAATCAAGAAACAATCCCACTCACCACGAAGCAGTAAAAACGGAATGTGAATGCAAGTATCACCACAAAGCAATCTCTGCATATAATCTGAATGGAAAAATAACAGTATACATGATTAACTAACACATATAATAATAAAATGACAAATGAAATTCCAAACACATCAGTCCTATTGGATTCGAACAGGATACACAAAAATCAAACAATGCATCGCACCACGAAGAGTTAAAGAATGGTGGACACCGATTATTATGCAACTTCGAATCCTGCATACAATCTAAGCATGTACACATCCCAACTGCAAAAACTAATGTGAATGGAAAGAGCAATTAATGGGGCCTAAACTTACCCCTGATGATTCCAACAACAATTTATCCTATGTTCCTTAAAATAATAAAATAAAAACATGTGGAGTCATCCGGGAGTCAGGATGCGAACCGAAAATCAACACCTTATGCATCGCACCACGAAGACAGTTAAAGAATGGTGGACACTGCCTACGATTTATTATGCAACTTCGAATCCTGCATATCAATCTAAGCATGTACACACATCCCAACTGCAACTCACGTAGGCTATGCATATGTGAATGGAAAGAGCAATTAATGGGGCCTTAACCACTAGGGAAGTCCTCTCGATAAATTACCCCTGAACCAATATCAATTATTATGTTCCTTCCAACAACCAACTATACTCCTAAAATCGATTAATGAAATTTACAAACACATGTGGCAGTCCGTGGATTCGAATCCAGGATGCTCACACCGAAAATCAACACCTTATGCATCGCACCACGAAGACAGTTAAAGAATGGTGGACACTGCCTACGATTTATTATGCAACTTCGAATCCTGCATATCAATCTAAGCATGTACACACATCCCAACTGCAACTCACGTAGGCTATGCATATGTGAATGGAAAGAGCAATTAATGGGGCCTTAACCACTAGGGAAGTCCTCTCGATAAATTACCCCTGAACCAATATCAATTATTATGTTCCTTCCAACAACCAACTATACTCCTAAAATCGATTAATGAAATTTACAAACACATGTGGCAGTCCGTGGATTCGAATCCAGGATGCTCACACCGAAAATCAACACCTTATGCATCGCACCACGAAGACAGTTAAAGAATGGTGGACACTGCCTACGATTTATTATGCAACTTCGAATCCTGCATATCAATCTAAGCATGTACACACATCCCAACTGCAACTCACGTAGGCTATGCATATGTGAATGGAAAGAGCAATTAATGGGGCCTTAACCACTAGGGAAGTCCTCTCGATAAATTACCCCTGAACCAATATCAATTATTATGTTCCTTCCAACAACCAACTATACTCCTAAAATCGATTAATGAAATTTACAAACACATGTGGCAGTCCGTGGATTCGAATCCAGGATGCTCACACCGAAAATCAACACCTTATGCATCGCACCACGAAGACAGTTAAAGAATGGTGGACACTGCCTACGATTTATTATGCAACTTCGAATCCTGCATATCAATCTAAGCATGTACACACATCCCAACTGCAACTCACGTAGGCTATGCATATGTGAATGGAAAGAGCAATTAATGGGGCCTTAACCACTAGGGAAGTCCTCTCGATAAATTACCCCTGAACCAATATCAATTATTATGTTCCTTCCAACAACCAACTATACTCCTAAAATCGATTAATGAAATTTACAAACACATGTGGCAGTCCGTGGATTCGAATCCAGGATGCTCACACCGAAAATCAACACCTTATGCATCGCACCACGAAGACAGTTAAAGAATGGTGGACACTGCCTACGATTTATTATGCAACTTCGAATCCTGCATATCAATCTAAGCATGTACACACATCCCAACTGCAACTCACGTAGGCTATGCATATGTGAATGGAAAGAGCAATTAATGGGGCCTTAACCACTAGGGAAGTCCTCTCGATAAATTACCCTGAACCAATATCAATTATTATGTTCCTTCCAACAACCAACTATACTCCTAAAATCGATTAATGAAATTACAAACACATGTGGCAGTCCGTGGATTCGAATCCAGGATGCTCACACCGAAAATCAACACCTTATGCATCGCACCACGAAGACAGTTAAAGAATGGTGGACACTGCCTACGATTTATTATGCAACTTCGAATCCTGCATATCAATCTAAGCATGTACACACATCCCAACTGCAACTCACGTAGGCTATGCATATGTGAATGGAAAGAGCAATTAATGGGGCCTTAACCACTAGGGAAGTCCTCTCGATAAATTACCCTGAACCAATATCAATTATTATGTTCCTTCCAACAACCAACTATACTCCTAAAATCGATTAATGAAATTTACAAACACATGTGGCAGTCCGTGGATTCGAATCCAGGATGCTCACACCGAAAATCAACACCTTATGCATCGCACCACGAAGACAGTTAAAGAATGGTGGACACTGCCTACGATTTATTATGCAACTTCGAATCCTGCATATCAATCTAAGCATGTACACACATCCCAACTGCAACTCACGTAGGCTATGCATATGTGAATGGAAAGAGCAATTAATGGGGCCTTAACCACTAGGGAAGTCCTCTCGATAAATTACCCCTGAACCAATATCAATTATTATGTTCCTTCCAACAACCAACTATACTCCTAAAATCGATTAATGAAATTTACAAACACATGTGGCAGTCCGTGGATTCGAATCCAGGATGCTCACACCGAAAATCAACACCTTATGCATCGCACCACGAAGACAGTTAAAGAATGGTGGACACTGCCTACGATTTATTATGCAACTTCGAATCCTGCATATCAATCTAAGCATGTACACACATCCCAACTGCAACTCACGTAGGCTATGCATATGTGAATGGAAAGAGCAATTAATGGGGCCTTAACCACTAGGGAAGTCCTCTCGATAAATTACCCCTGAACCAATATCAATTATTATGTTCCTTCCAACAACCAACTATACTCCTAAAATCGATTAATGAAATTTACAAACACATGTGGCAGTCCGTGGATTCGAATCCAGGATGCTCACACCGAAAATCAACACCTTATGCATCGCACCACGAAGACAGTTAAAGAATGGTGGACACTGCCTACGATTTATTATGCAACTTCGAATCCTGCATATCAATCTAAGCATGTACACACATCCCAACTGCAACTCACGTAGGCTATGCATATGTGAATGGAAAGAGCAATTAATGGGGCCTTAACCACTAGGGAAGTCCTCTCGATAAATTACCCCTGAACCAATATCAATTATTATGTTCCTTCCAACAACCAACTATACTCCTAAAATCGATTAATGAAATTTACAAACACATGTGGCAGTCCGTGGATTCGAATCCAGGATGCTCACACCGAAAATCAACACCTTATGCATCGCACCACGAAGACAGTTAAAGAATGGTGGACACTGCCTACGATTTATTATGCAACTTCGAATCCTGCATATCAATCTAAGCATGTACACATCCCAACTGCAACTCACGTAGGCTATGCATATGTGAATGGAAAGAGCAATTAATGGGGCCTTAACCACTAGGGAAGTCCTCTCGATAAATTACCCCTGAACCAATATCAATTATTATGTTCCTTCCAACAACCAACTATACTCCTAAAATCGATTAATGAAATTTACAAACACATGTGGCAGTCCGTGGATTCGAATCCAGGATGCTCACACCGAAAATCAACACCTTATGCATCGCACCACGAAGACAGTTAAAGAATGGTGGACACTGCCTACGATTTATTATGCAACTTCGAATCCTGCATATCAATCTAAGCATGTACACACATCCCAACTGCAACTCACGTAGGCTATGCATATGTGAATGGAAAGAGCAATTAATGGGGCCTTAACCACTAGGGAAGTCCTCTCGATAAATTACCCCTGAACCAATATCAATTATTATGTTCCTTCCAACAACCAACTATACTCCTAAAATCGATTAATGAAATTTACAAACACATGTGGCAGTCCGTGGATTCGAATCCAGGATGCTCACACCGAAAATCAACACCTTATGCATCGCACCACGAAGACAGTTAAAGAATGGTGGACACTGCCTACGATTTATTATGCAACTTCGAATCCTGCATATCAATCTAAGCATGTACACACATCCCAACTGCAACTCACGTAGGCTATGCATATGTGAATGGAAAGAGCAATTAATGGGGCCTTAACCACTAGGGAAGTCCTCTCGATAAATTACCCCTGAACCAATATCAATTATTATGTTCCTTCCAACAACCAACTATACTCCTAAAATCGATTAATGAAATTTACAAACACATGTGGCAGTCCGTGGATTCGAATCCAGGATGCTCACACCGAAAATCAACACCTTATGCATCGCACCACGAAGACAGTTAAAGAATGGTGGACACTGCCTACGATTTATTATGCAACTTCGAATCCTGCATATCAATCTAAGCATGTACACACATCCCAACTGCAACTCACGTAGGCTATGCATATGTGAATGGAAAGAGCAATTAATGGGGCCTTAACCACTAGGGAAGTCCTCTCGATAAATTACCCTGAACCAATATCAATTATTATGTTCCTTCCAACAACCAACTATACTCCTAAAATCGATTAATGAAATTTACAAACACATGTGGCAGTCCGTGGATTCGAATCCAGGATGCTCACACCGAAAATCAACACCTTATGCATCGCACCACGAAGACAGTTAAAGAATGGTGGACAGTGCCTACGATTTATTATGCAACTTCGAATCCTGCATATCAATCTAAGCATGTACACACATCCCAACTGCAACTCACGTAGGCTATGCATATGTGAATGGAAAGAGCAATTAATGGGGCCTTAACCACTAGGGAAGTCCTCTCGATAAATTACCCCTGAACCAATATCAATTATTATGTTCCTTCCAACAACCAACAATACTCCTAAAATCGATTAATGAAATTTACAAACACATGTGGCAGCCCGTGGATTCGAACCCAGGACGCTCACAACGAAAATCAACACCTTATGCATCGCACCACGAAGACCGTTAAAGGATGGTGGACAGTGCCTACGATTTATTATGCAACTTCGAATCCTGCATATTAATCTAAGCATGTACACACATCCCAACTGCAACTCACGTAGGCTATGCATATGTGAATGGAAAGAGCAATTAATGGGGCCTTAACCACTAGGGAAGTCCTCTCGATAAATTACCCCTGAACC